>JASANF010004666.1:0-28275 GCA_030248245.1 Trissonchulus sp. WLG1_4 | reverse complement strand
TAGCACATGAAACAATTTACTGTTTGTCTAAAAATCGGTTGTATGGATGGAAATTGCAAAATTGGCTTTGTATATTTAGAACGAACATAATTCGCCAAATCACAGAAATAATGGATATACTGCATAAAGTTTCCACTGTCAGCGGCTGAGTCGTTACTCGTTGACATATGTACGTAGTAGACACTATATAAGTCTAAGTAGCAGATGTGGCACTGAATTTCCGGTGCGAATTGTATTCAAGTTTGCAGACTCTAAATTAGCTTAAAAAATTGAGAAACTGACAGAGCAGGTATCCCACTCTGCGAATCTAGACTAACTATTTTTAGCCAGGACTGTATGTATGTAGCCATAAAATTAACTGACGTCAACAATTAATGATTTTCGACGTTGGTAGCTTCAAATATAAGTTAAGACTGACTCTTAGATGCTTAGTTAAAAATGTTGGCTTTGAAATATTTGGGCGCCGCGTTTTATAGTCGAAGAATATCCTCAGCACTGCAAGCATGTCTTGACGAAATCTATCTCAATTTAGTTTAACTCTACTCGCCAAACGTGCTTGTTAGTTGCGAAAGTATCACACTACTCTGCTTTGCTTGCAGATGCTTTTTCACATCACATAAACCTTTAAAATTAGTATTTGTATTGTGGCTCTAACGCAACAGGTGCTGCCTTAATGGGACGCACGTGTTGTTAGTTTTAATGAAAAGTGTGGACCTAACTAAACTGCTGCCTTAACGATACACAATCGCTCACAGTATCACAGTTAGTTTTTCAGGCAATTGGCGGTACGTAGTTTTGAATAAAATTCGAACCACATGACAATTCAGATTGAGTAATGGTTAAAGCAGCGTTAAAGTGTTAAAATCTAGTAACTATTGAACGTGGGCAGCGTTGTTGATGTCGCTGCTGTTAGGCACCGAGGGAGCATTTGCAATAAAGCACTGAGGGTTGAGGAATGAATCACCGGTTCATCATTGGTTGGCTTCCAGTTGAGCAGTTGTCAATTTGGTCTTGCACCTAGTGGATTTTCTGCTTACCTCAAGTGCACTGCTCCAAAGGCTGTTGTGGCATTTGTGATGGCATAAACATATTATACATACCCTGCGAAACCATAACACTTGCAACATAAACTCGAAATCGCAATGGTGCCTGTCATTGTTCTTGCTTCTGTAGCGCTTTTATTCAGATTGTGATAACTTTAGCCACACATTCGCTTGAGTTGAGAAGGTAAGGCCGGTGTTTTTTTGTTGCACTCGTGTAGAAAAGTATTTTTCGGCTTAAAGTTGTTAAGCTCAAAAAATACTAGGTAACTTTAAATGAAATAACGATTAAAAATGTAACAATTTTAACATTTAGGTTTAGAGACCTAATTTTTTGCGCTATATGGAAGGTAATTGCAGCACTTACTTTTACAGAGTGACCCTTATAACCAAATAACAATTAAGTTTTCTGACAAAAAAAATAATTGCAACTTTGAGAAAACGGAACATGTAATTTCCTTACGAAAAAATAAATTTTAACTATAAAGAATACAGCAAGTACTCGCAAAGTCATGCCACAAAAATAAATAAGGTGGCGCAACTATTTTGTCAAACTTTAGAAAAAAACTCTGAAGCTCTTAATCGGGGGGCTACATTTCAACCTAATAACACAGAACAAGATAAGAACCATTATTTAATCAACGATCAAAGGTGTAAAAGAGTCGATCTCAATTTTGAATGCTTACAGGTTTTATAACTTTTCAGCGGTTGCTCAAGTCCACTTTTGTCGTCGTTCAACATTTTTGCAAATGAAATAGAAGATGCTTACGTGTGGCTTACTGGCCAGCGTAGACGAGTTATTGAATTTTTTTGGAAATTCTTCAAAAAGCGCATTGTGTTTTTTGGCAAAGCGTGGAGAAGGCCAGAAGTATAATATTGAATTATTTGTTGATTTCTATATTTCAGCGACAAACCACAGTTTAACCGAGACACATTAAGCATCGAAAAGCAAAAAATTAAAGACTTCAAATTTATACTCTTTGTTTATCAAAGCATTCTAGTTGTAAATAAAGTTTATATTTCAATGCATGTATGTACTTAGTGTTACTTCGTATACTTCGTGTAATAATTTTTTAAAAAAGAAATGTTTTAGCTAGTAATTTGTAAAGCTTCTGTCTTATAGATTTGGGGGAACTTGACGAAACGTTTGTTGCAAAAGATGACGGCAGAACAAAACAGTACATTTCTATTCGGTTCACTTTTGGAGACGAAATCTGCAAAAATTCCTAATATGGTTTTACCCTTTCAAACAATATTACTTCCTGTGGCTTGTATTGTTTGAGAAACTTTCTTTGTAATAGACCGGTAATATTAGCATATGGAAAAATATAAAAGGTTCACTCAAAGTTACTGACTGTTTTCACTCAATGGCAGACTGGTCCAGATACTGTACAAAGGCATAGCCGACCATGAATGGATCCATTAGAATTGCATATTACCAATGACTTATCAGACCTATGGCCACAAAAAACCCCCCGATTTTAGATATCGAGACTTGCCCCCCTCTCAAGTTTGACCACAAAATTTGAATGAATGCAATATTTAAGCAAAAAATGCAACTTCGTTCAAGCCCTCCGCAGGTTTTAAGCGGCCCTTAAAATTTTGAAAAACCGTCTACATGCCTACGGCCCTATCACACAGTCGCGTAACACAACTATCATATGATGTTCAAAACAACACAATTACTTGTTTTAAATCCACACTTTAAGGTTGCTTTTATTTTTAATATTCTTCCATTTAATGATGTTGCAAATACTTTCAATTTTTCAGCAAACAATAGTTTTTGAAGGAGGGGACATGATAACTTTCTAGGCATAACTAAAATTTACTAAAATTTGTCATTTAATCAATGAATTAACTTATTGTTTTACTAATGATAAAAACTAAGTGGACGTCGGCAATGACTACCTAATGTGTGCAAAATTTGGAATCCGAATCCGCAGTATTTAAACAAGTACGCAAGCCAGCAGGCGGTCCCATTTAGTCGGCCAATTATCTGCCTGCCGTTTTGAGTCCAAACAGTCAGTAATTTCGCGTGACACTATTAAATACCATGCTTAAAATATATTCGCTTGAGTATAATTACGTAGCGAGGTCATTTATGCAATAATGGCCTATTGTAATATTGAGAAACTTTATTCTTTGTGGAGTTGGATTGCATGGATTACATGAAATGAAAGTAAAAATAAAAAATAATCCTACGTATTGAAAGAAGGAAACTGCGGAAAAGTTGGATGGGAGCCTTGTTTCCGCTTCATCGTCAAAATTATTCATACATAGTTCTAAATTTTAACACTTTTTGAATTTTTTTAACTTTATTATGTAATTTACCTTATGGACATATTACTTGTAATTAAACAATTAATTAATGCAGAATTATTAAAAAAATATGTAGAATATTAGATTGGTACAAAAATTATGTTCGAGAAACAAAATGGAGTAAAAATAAGCGGAGCAAACTTTACTCCACCCCCACCGCTCCACAGTGAGGAGCAATAAAATGAAGAACAAAAGTAACTCCACAATGAGAAGCAAAAAACAAGGAGAAAACTAGTTCTCACCTTAGCCCAGTACAGTGAGCAGCTAAAAATGAGGTAAAAACTAGTTTTCACACCCTCGCACTGTAGCGAGAAGTCAAAAAACGAGGATGGAAAATGAAGAGCAAAAAAATTAGGAGCAAATTTTACTCCACCCCCTTGGAAAGGGTGAGTAGTATATAAGGAACAGAACGTGCTCCTTTGGGAGCCAAAAACGCGAGAGCAAATCCTAATCCTCCCCCACCTCCCTCCTTACCTCCCCCAAAATGGCGGAAGAGGAGGGTTGCTCTCGCATTTTCATTGCAAATTGGGGGAGGAGGAGGCATTGCTCTCGCATTTTTAACTTAATAGGGGAGGAGGAGGGCTTGCTCTCGCATATTCAATTTCTGAATTCGGAAAGGAGGAGGCATTGCTCTCGCATTTTTACCTTAATAGGAGAGGAGGAGGGCTTGCTCTCGCACATTTAATTTCTGAATTGGGGGAAGAGGAGGCATTGTTCTCGCATTTTTACCTTAATAGGGGAGGAGGAGGGTTGCTCTAGCATATTTAATTTCTTAATTGGGGGAGGAGGAGGGATTGCTCTCGCGTGTTGGCCTTTCACAGAGAACTGACGGTGACTAGTCATTATAATACGAAACCATTACAATAATTATTGCAATGAAGTTTATTTCCTACCTATTCAGTAAAAACAAAAAATGACTGTACAAGAAATTTATTTGACAACATATACAAAGTCAAAAGAAAAAATGAATAAGGGCAGATTAAAGTTTTTAAGTTCGTTTAGGATATAAATTTTATTTATTTTAATCTTAATGATTATATTAGCAAACTCCATTGTTTCAAATTTAAGTGTTAATAATAAAGTTTTAGTAATACTTCATAATTTTTTATCTTACTACTAATTTTTAATCTGCCCTTCTACCAAAAGCTGGTTACACGTCCTTTTTGAAGGACTGTATAACCACCTTCTGTTGGTTTAAAATGGCCGACCGGATTTTGTCGGCCCGCGAATTGTTTAGCAATGCCACCCATTCCCGTGGCCCAACGCTAAGGAGGTTGTAATGGTCGACGTCTGACCCATAATCCTCAGCATCGCTCGTAGGGTGCGTCTGCGAAGATGGTGGACACGATTAGCGGCAGCCTTTCGTTGCCGTCGACGCCGCTGCTGACGTCGCTCGGCTTCACGATGCCGCGCAGTTTTCTCAGCTGGTTTGGAGATTCTATAACAAATAAAATGATGGTTAAGCACCTATAATGTGAAAGAGGATTATGCATGCCCATACATGTAGCGGCCCCAAAATTTTAAATTTTCAGTCTTTAAAAGTCTTTAAAATATTACAAGGGGAGTATCTTGTAATAGGTTTTAATTAAGACAAATTTTATTGCCTCTTAATAAGACGTGTATATTATGTAGACCTCCACTTGTTTAATTTAGTTTGAGAGTACAAATCCTCAAGGGGAGTTAAATTGAGTTGATAATGTATTGCGTACTTCATTACCGGCGAACATGCCGACCTGCACATAATTTTGTTTTAGTCTGTAAAATTTAACAGAAGGGTGCTTTAATATAATTAAACTAAATTTAAGTATATTTTTTACTTACTTCATTTCCTCCAGATGTTGTCTGATAATTTGCACCGCTAACGGATCCCAGCCAGGTTGGGTATCTAAAAATAAAAATACTACATTAAGGGGAGGGGGGCTCCTGTAAAAGTGAAAATTTTAGGTTCTCCGATTCGCTTCAAATTTGCACACAATGTAGCCCCAGGGAAGGCGCATCGCAGATGTAACAAACAGGAACCAATGCGTTTGCCAATTTTTTACTAAGGACTCCCAAAAATTCAATTTTACGTGTAACTCATAGGCGCAAAAAAAAGTTTTTTGTGCTCACAAAGCGCTCCTTTACTAGAAATTTTTGTTAATACTGACGAAGCTGATTTTTACATGATTCGATAGCCTAATGTCATATCTCAACCTCTATGATCCATTTTTTTACATTTTTGCCCATGGCCTGAGCAGTGACGCCAAATGTAAAATCACTCAAATTTGGCGTGCCCAAAAAACAGCCATTTTTTCACATTTCGCCTTCGATTTTAGAATTGAAAATACATATCAAAAATCCGGATCATACGATTTTGCGCATGCATGTGGGCTGCTATCATGCCAAGTTTCAGCCTGATTGGCTTGATATGGTTTGTGTTAGAACTGTTCAACTAAGGGCTACTTTTAGGCTTTTTTGCGTACTTTTGCCTATGTAAACACACTGACGAACGCACTGAACCACAAGTGCACTTTCAAGCTTAATTGTTCTCATCTGACGTTGGGGTGCCTTGGGGGAGTAACATATGTGAAAATAAGCAAAATTTGAGAACTTTTATTTTTGACCTGGGTAGCCCCCCCCCTTAAATGAGATAATCAAGTGTTGAAAGTTGGGAAATAATGTTTTAATTTCTAATCAGGATGATTTTGTTTTAATAAAAAAATAATGCAAATACAAGTTTCAACTAATATATATTTGATTTTGTAATTACCTTTGTATTTGAGGTAAGTGGCGGGGAGTTTGGGGCTTGTGGGGGAAGACTCTTGTGTTGAGTTAGAGATAGAGCAGCCATGATTGACAATTAAAATATAATGAACTGGAACGAATTGGTAAAATAAAAATCTGAAACAAAATAAAACTACTAATTTATGCAATAAATACTACAAAACAGCTTAATACTGAACTAGGCATTGCGGTAAAAACTAACTACTAATTCGTAAACGAGTTTTGGACAAACTCACGAATAAATAAGTTTATAATTTTATTATAAATTTATAACTATAAGAGATGGTTTTGCACATCTGAAGCACCAACCGTAATTTGAAATTTAAAAACAGTGTCTTAGTTACCTATTTGTTGTCTCAAATTTACGTCTGATTAAGACGCCGCGCAGATGTAATTGAAGATTAATTTTGGGCAAATTCTCATAAATATTTAATTAAGCTTGTATAATGCAGTTAAAAAACATTATTGTAATAATAAATTTGTTTTACTAAGGTGCCACCTAATGTGCCAACCCCAGTTTGAATTTTAAAAATTTGGTTTTATTATGGTTTAAAAATGTATTGTGTCCAATTAATAAGCGCATAGTGTGTAATTTTTGGATTTTGGTGGTTTTGAGTGTTTTAAACAACAAATTTTTAAGTGTTATTTTTAACTTCTACATCAAGGTTACGAGTTTTGCCTAACGGGACGAATGTAACTGGTTTTAACTTTGGGTGTGAAAAATTCCAATCAACGAAGGGTTAAATTTAGATAGTGTTTTAGTTTTGTTGAATTTAGTTGAATTTTAATTTACATTAGTTGCATTATATTTGTCTTAGGGCCCATTTCTTACCGGACTAAACGGAGTGGACGTATTTTAGTTCGTGATTTGGGAACGGTAAGTCGGACCTTGGTCGGACTAAACAGACTAAAGGTGGGCTGCACCAAATCCGATTAACTGACGATTAGCTTTAACAGATTCAGCGCAGGTTTAAATTCCTTAAATAGATATAACTGCCCTGCGGCAAATCCATTTAGGATAGTTGGCTCTTATATTTCAGTTACTAACAATTAGCTGAGGTTTAACTGCGATTTAACAAAATAAATTTAGCTGGAGTCTAGCTCCAGCTCAGACTTATGTTAATCGGTGCAGTCCACCCTAAAAGAGTTAAAATAAATCTGCTGACTCATTTTAGTCCGATCCCAATCCTACACTACCACCAGACTAAATGGGCTTAGTATAAGCGTACATTGTTAAGTCCGCTTAAAAAACGTTACGAAACGAGTGAACAGTATGGTGTATGACAGGTCGAAATTGCAGTGATTTTTTTATAACGAGTCACTTGACATTGCTCCCAAATTTGTGTCTATAGTGAGCCTGTGAATTTATTGAAACGGTCTACAGGACTCATTAAAGAGTCAGTGTCGCGTAGCGTAAGCCACAGCCAAGAGCCTGGTTCATACTTGTCCGTGTCCGTAAGAACATACCCTTAATTTAGGAAACAAGAAACTATAATAAATGGAACGACAATTTTGGTGTATTTGTAGACGTCGACTGAACTAAAGTCTGACGAAAAAATGCGGAATCATGAAATAAAACTGGTGGCGTGCCGTTTGAGATTACTTCTTGTATATACTCTTGCTTGTTGAATCTTGAAAGTCATTATATTTCTGCAGTAAGCATATACTTGATTCACTTTCAGAATTCGGCTATTTTTGTCAGATTTAAGGGGAGGGGGCTACCTGTAAATGTGAAAATTTTAGCTTCTCCAAGCCCCAGTGGAGGCGCATCGCAGATGTAAAAAAACTGGAACTAACTTTATCGTCGATTTTTTGCTTGACGCCTCCAAAAAATTCATTTTACGTGTAAATCAAAGGCGACACACAACAGTTTATTGTGGCCATAATCCGTGCATTTGACTGCAATTTTTGGTAATACTTACAAAGGTGATTATTTGATAGCCCATTGTCATATCTGAACCTCTATGATTCACTTTTTTGAGTTTTTGCTCATGACCGGAGCAGTAACGCCAAACGTAAAATCGCTGAAATTTCGCTCGCTTAAAAAACTACCTTTACCGCACGTTGTGCCATTGATTTTACGATTGATGGCACTTATCCTAAGTCCGAGGGTCACTTTCACGCTTTTTGGCGTGCTTTTGCTCATGTAAATACATTGACTAATGCACTGAACCAAAAGGGCACCCTCCGAAAGCTTAATGGTTCTTATCTGAGGTAGGGGTACCCTAGTAGAGTAACATATATGAAAATAAGCAAAAATGAAGCAAAACTTTGATTTTTGACCTAGGTACCCTTGAAAAATTTTTACTGAAAAATTTACTGAATCATATTACAAGCACAGAACATGTCCTATACACACCCATAAATCCTATATACACCCATGTCCTGAATACACCCTTAAACACCAAAAATTGACAACAGCTATCCGCTTCTCTGCAAAAGCTGATCGGACGGACACCATTACGGACAAGTATACACCAGGCACGCTTTATAAATTTGTTCCTTTATTTTCTACATGTCTTCTTACTTGGCAGTAACATTTTATTAAGCTGCTTGCAACGCTGTATTATAAAATATTCTGTAAACAAAAGAGGAAAACAAGCCTCAACTTGTGCTTTATGGTGTATGACAGGTGTAAGATCATTCCCAATGGACGTCACGAACCCCTTTGCTGGGCAAATTATCGCTTTCTACGGTAGACTGTTTATTACCACTTATTTCATTTCGATTGCCATTGGGTTGCATTACTTAGATTTTTACAACGATCCGTTTCTGAACAAGCTGTAATGTCAAAAAAGAGGACAAAAACTGGAAAGTAGGAAAAAAGCATAGACTACCTATTTACAATTAAGGGCTTAGTGTAACATAATGTAGGTTGGATCATTTTTTTGAATTAAAAAATTGTTGAACCATGGGTTCAATGCGTCGCCTCATTTAAACCTACTACTAGTGTATTAGATAAGAAAATTGTGAAAAAGCAACAGCACTAAAGAATTAAAAGTTATGTCCAAATGATGAATACAATGTAAAAGTCTTCGCATAGGACAATTCTCAAAAATGAGGGAGAAGTTTGGGGACTTCGACATGAAAAGTATAGTGCCAAATTTTTGAGTCCTAGTTTCTTTCATAACGTTAGTTTTGTAGGCGCAAAGTGTACACAAAAATTGCAAAAACTTGCAACCACCAAGTTCATAAACTAAACTAAACTGAACTAACTAAAAAGTTCGTAAGTTTGCTGCCAAATTTTAGTTCATTCCTATTTCTAAACTCTTAGCAGACTAAAAGAACTGAACATGCGGTGAGGAGCTGCTTTTCATGGATTTCGATGAAGTCGAGCATTTGTTTCAATACGTGCATCGCGCATACTGTGCTGGCTGCGTCTGGTCATTGCCGGGCAAATCAAGCCACAGCTGCTTGAGCTTCGATAGCCACCAAAAAAGCCGGAACATTCGCACGGTCAAAGCAATCCTGGGAATTGAGCTGGAGGATGCTGATGGCCTGCTTGAGTACATCTGCAAACACTAGTGTCGCTTTGTTTTAAAATTGTGATTAGTTTATTATTTAAGTTGAATTTAATTTCATAATTTAAACAAGTTTCTGCATTTTTCATCTGTTTATGTCACCACATTGAGCTAATTTAATAGTACTTTCAACAGTCCGTTGAAATGAATCTACCGTTGAAAATTTCATCATTATCGGTCAATAATTGGCTTTTTACTGTATATATTCACGCATCTACTATTAACGATTGTACAATATTGGACTTTATTGACTGATATCTCGACTGTATATTATTGCTGTTCTGACGTTGAAACCATTTGTCAGATATTTGTAATGTTTATTTGTAATGTAAATAAGTAGCTTTGCGCTTTGTGCGCTTCATTTTTTGTAAGTATGTTTGCAATTTGCTGTTGTGTTTTCCATGAACCAATTGAAAACAATATATTACACGCCTGGTCTCGTTGGTAGTTTAGGCGGTATTAACCCGTTAGTCAAAGCAGCTGAGAGTGCTAAATTAGGTTTGAGTAGAAAAGAAGTTAAGGAGTGGTTAGAGACTCAAGTTCCGTACACGCTTCATAAAGGAACTCGTCGAAACTATCCTAAAAACCGTTATTTATTGTCGGGTATCGATGATTTATGGCAAACTGATTTAGCAGACATGGTTGCTTTGGCTAATTGAAATGATGGTCTTAAATATGTTCTGGTAGTAATTGACTGCTTTTCTAAATATGTCTGGACTAAAGCGATTGCAGACAATCGTTCAGTAACTGTTAAGGCAGCAATATCCGATATTTTCTCAGTTGCAAACCCTAGGAAACCTGATAATTTCATGACTGACAAAAGCGGAGAGTTTGTAAATGAAGCAGTAAAGGCTTTCATGACCGATAAGTCTGTAAACTACTACACTTCTCAAAACCCTGATACCAAAGCTAGTAATGCGGAAAGATTCATTCGCACATTAAAAAGTAAAATCTATCGTTATATGACGTTTGCAAACTCTCGTCGTTATGTTTACAAATTATCGGATATAATTGGATCCTATAATAAGAGCAAGCATAGAAGTACTGGAATGGCACCAGTTGAGGTTACAAAGAAAAACGAGTACAAGGTCAAAAAGAAGTTATTTTCACTGTCTTACAAAAAGTTACACCAAAGTTCAAAGTAGGGGATATGGTGAGAATACAGATTCAGAAGTCAACCTTCAGCAAGGGCTATCACCCTAATTGGAGTATTGAAGTTTTTAAGATTATTAAAATTTTACCTAAGCAATATCCCATGTATCGCTTAAAGGATAACACAGGAGAAGTTATTGTGGGTAGTTTTTATGAATATGAGTTGCAAAAGGTCATGAAAACAGCTGAAGATCTATATAAAGTCGAAAAAATTCTCAAGCGACGCAAGACTCCAGATGGGCGAAGAGAGTACTTAATAAAGTGGGTAGGGTAATAAACAAGTCGGGTGACATCAACGGGTTGCCGACAGTGGGTAGAGGACCCTCTATTCTAAGCACTGTCGGCAACCCGTTGATGTCACCCGACTTGTTGTATATGAAATCGTAGAATTGGCAGATTCAGGATTTTCTCCGGGTGTAGCAATCCTTTACTCCGTGAACCATTTTAATTTACAAAAGCAGATGCGGTAGGTCTGCGGGGGTTTGGGGGCGGCAACCCCACAGGAAATTTTTTCAATTTTTAGTTTAAAACGGGGCATTATGAGCTTATCACAGCCCTGTTGACATTACGTTTTGCCTTTTCGGCCGTGTTCTCAAGCCAATAACTTCGAGTTTCGTGGCTATGAGTATAGTTAACGGATCGTACCCAGCCCAAGCCCAGTAAAGCTGAGATCATGAGGTTATGTTCTTCTATGAAGAGATTTCTCTTTGTTTATGTGCAAGAGCTAGACGCACGAAGTACAGTACTACGCATAAAAAAGTTCTCTGTTCGTCGGCGTCCGACGAGCTTCATCCGTCGCGAAAAGTGACCAAGGTTGGCCGGAAAGTGACAACAAAATTTTTCAAAAAGTGCTCCAAAACACATTTCAATGTAAAAAAGTAAAAAATTGAAAATTGTTTGTGCGTCACTTTCCGGCCACCGTTCGTCACTTTTCGCGAAGCATGAAGCTCTCGTACGCCGACGAACAGGGAGCTTTTTTACGCGCAGTGCTGTATACATGCCACATTTTGCTATAGTGGAAGCCAATGTAGGATTTCAGGAGGATGTGAAGATTTTTCTGCGAAAAAATTTTTTGTTGGGAAATGGCATTTCGATTTTTGGAATGAATTATAATTGCACCTAAGTGCAACTTTTAAGGGGGTAATTGCGTTTTTAGGTGTTTTTTTAAAAAGCCATAGCTCAGCATTTACAGATTCAAATCACAAGCGGTCTTTTGCATTAAGTAGAACAGTATCTTTCCTAAATGTATGCCATGCCTTGAAATTTAACCTGTGATTTTCTTTTCAGTATAAGCGACTAGAGAAAGGTCCTTTCCAAAATATTACAATTTTTTACAAAAAGTTTGCGCCACAGCTCTGAATCATACGATTACCTGTTAGGGCTAAAAGTTGGTAAGGTTTTTGACATGTTTAAAATCCCCAGGCATGTCCCCCACTTTTTTAATAACTAGTCAATTTACTGAGAAAATAGCTGATAAGCAAACGCACCGAAAATTTAAGATATTTTCTTGTAATTAAAACCCTCTAAAAATGTCCACAGGTGAAATTTCGAAAAAGTGAGCGACATGCCTGGGGATTTTGACCTTTACAGTACTGTCCCAAAAATTTATGCTCAGGCGTCACTTATAACTTGAGTACTGGTGGCGCAAAGTTTACATAGAAATCACAAAAACCTCGAAAACGCAACTACCACCTTAAGCCACAAACGACACATATTTGCAGTGGCGTACACATAAAAAATCGGGGACTTTTCCATTTTTCGTAATGGATTAAAATGCACGTTTTTGCAATTCTATCTAACACAAAAATTTGAATTGCAAATATATACAAGACCACTAAGTCATAAAGTAGGTAGCAGGAGTTTCAGAAAAAAGTGGAGATTATTTTAATTTGAACAAGGTCAAGAAGTATCGAAAATTTTTCCGACAGGGGAATAAGAGCCAATCGTCACATCAGACACATGTACACGTGTAGAGGCTTGGACAAAAGACAATAACAAGGGAGAGAAAGCCAGTAAGTTGCAGGGGTCTGGGGGCGGCAGCCCCCAGGAAAAATTTTTCGATTTTTCATTCAAAACTGTGCATTCTGAGCTTATCATCGGCCCGTCGGGCACTGTGCATTATTGTGCAAAATTTTAATTTTTGTGTGCAAAATTTTAAAAAAGTGTGCATTTGCACAGGGTTTTGTACAAAAAAAAAACCCTGATACAAACCATATATTCCTTTTAGATATATGTATACCGCTTGTATTCAGTCACCTCTGTGGACTGTACTATACACTGGCATTTTTTAGAACTGAGAACTGGGGTGCATCCACTCTAGATTTTCATTAAAAAGGGCAACAGCTAGTTAGGGGGTGCGAGATCAGATTGTGAGTTTCCGCCTAGCGGACAACGGGGGTTTTATTTTTTTATTACAAGGTAAGGAGAAAACTCGTGTGGGATCAAGTGCACTTGGGGGGGGGGGGGGGAATAATAGACCTATTTTTTAGAGTAGAGCCCCTTGAGGGAAGCATTTTTTGAAATAGAACCCCTATCCACAAATTTGGATTTTCTGAGCTATGACCCCTTGAAAATTGCATTTTCAGTGTTTTTGGAATTTTGGAAGTGAACGTAGGCCAAAGTTCGAAGCCAAAAATGGCTATAATCTTTGTTTTTGGATAGTTTTGAGTGCGTTATGATGTTTTAAGGCATCGTCTAGGCTTAGTTGGCAGGATTCTCTAAGCTAAGCTGGCAGGATTTTTTCTGAAAATTTCGATTTTTTTATTGCCTAAGCCTGAGCCTAAGCCTAAGCCTGAACCTAAGCC
This sequence comes from Trissonchulus sp. WLG1_4, assembly GCA_030248245.1. Classification (NCBI taxonomy): domain Eukaryota; kingdom Metazoa; phylum Nematoda; class Enoplea; order Enoplida; family Ironidae; genus Trissonchulus; species Trissonchulus sp. WLG1_4. Next base: position 14,676 of record JASANF010004666.1, on the reverse strand, counting down.
TAAGCCTGATACTAAGCCTTAGCCTAAGCCCCATACTAAGCCTAAGCCCTAAGCCTAAGCCCAAGCCTAAATTAAGGACAAGTTTGTATTTGGTCAAAAATTGGACGTTTCTGGCGAATTTGGCCAATTTTTCGGCAGGAACCCGGTCAAAGAGCCTTTGTTTTGATTCTAAAAAATTGTAACCAATAATCTGAGTATCTGACACCATTTAGACACGATTAGAATGGAAAAAACAAGAGCTTCGGAAAAAAATTGGAAAAACGTCCCTCACTGAGGGTTCAGATTTCGGGGGGGTTGTATCTCAGAAAATCCAAAAAATGAAATAGGGGTTCTTGAAGCAAAAATGCTTCCCCCAAGGTGCTCTACTCAAACAAATAGGTCCACTATTCCCCCCCAACTGCATTTAACCCCTCGTGTGAGCCCAAAATAATTTCCCCCGTTGCGTTGCGTCAGTTTGACCAGTATATAAATATGTGTATGTACATTTTCTAGGTTGTTTAAATATTCGATAGAGACAAAAAGATGGCTGATAACGAAGCAAAAGCTGTTAAGATTCTGCAAGAGGCAGAAAAAAAGGCCAAGTCTAGTGGAGGTTTTATGGGCTTATTCTCAGGGTGAGTTGAGCTGGGGCAGATATGCTCATTGGGATACATGTATGAAGGGGGGATGGGGGGACTCCCCAAATCGAGCGGCCTGGGGGGAGCGTCCCCAAAATTCGGGCAAAATTTAGTAAAAATGGCACTTTTTTGGAAAAATTTTACAAAATTTTGCAAAATTAAGTATTTTTGGTCGATCAGGGGAGGAGGGTCCACAAAATTTGGCCGAAGAGGCCCCCCAAACTTTTGACCCCGTTACATGTATTTTCATTGGGTAGGTGAGAAAATCGGTTGAAACGTCGGTTAGATCTACATCAGGTATATCTGCAGAGGTTTTCATTATCCGTATCCAAAATTTATTCTAGTGCAAATGTCTAGGACTAGGAGCTACATGACCTACTGTTAAAATGCGGATTTTTTCTGTTTGCAATATATACATTGTATTTAAATTACATATGTAATATTATACTAATCGACGTCGAAAATGTAAATATACAAAGAAAACATGTAACTTTATATTTATATACGATAGAAAATGAAGTATAAACGTGTTGGATTATACCACTGTACTTTACACTTATATAATATGTTTAATTTGGGCAGACGTGTGTATTGGCTTTTATTTCAGTGGCGGACGTGGAGATGAGGCTGGTGAACTTTACGTCAAAGCGGCCAATCTTTTCAAAATGGCTAAAAAATGGAACGGTAATTATATAAACACAATATTCGGGAGGTAACTTAATTGTTTCTAGCAAGGTTGCACTTTGACGACTTTTGATGTGCCAATCAAGCCGCCTCACCCGCGTTTGCTCGCTAGCTATATATATGTTAGCTGATCAATCATGTGTATATACGTGAGCGTCGAGCGTGACACGTCAATCGTCAAAACTCAAAAGTACTAGATCCTTTAAAGTTTTTGGCTATGATAATCACCCTTTACGGTAGATATATACGTATAACTATTGCAATTTGCTAACTTGAAAACATTCATTAGTTGCAAATATTAGTGAATTTTTCAAAATCACTAATATTTACTAATATTTGGAACTAATGAATGACTTTGACGTGGCTAGACTTTTGGCTACATCAAGCAAATGTAACAAAAGTTTACACACACATTATCTAACATATTGGCAATATGTTGTAAAAATTTCCAACAGAAGCATTAAGTTAACGCAAAGTTATAACTTATTTTCTAGCTTATATCAGTGTTACTAATGAATCGCAACTGATCTTTTATGAAACCGGGCCCAGGTGTGTTTTTGTGGATTCATTGTGAAAATTTCAATATTTTCGGTCGTTCATTTCTGTTTTCAGAAGCAGGCAACGCATTTGTGAAATCAGCAGAAGTGAATTTGCGAGGAAGTGATCCGCGCAAGCACGAGTCTGCTGCCAATTACGTCGATGCCGCCACTTGCTTCCGAAAAACAAACCCCGAAATCGCGGTTGACTGTCTTGTTAAAGCCTGTGATATTTATACTGACATGGTACGGTAGTTTTTCTCGTTTCAGATTTCATATTCCATAAGTTGTATGCACTGGCGGCCCCAGAGTTTGATTTCGGGAGGACGTCTGAATAATTTTTTTACTTTTTTTATAATAGTGTTTTTTCAGTTTTACGCTATACTGTTATTGCCGCAGCTAAATCAAGGCTAGTGAGTTGAGCCTTTGTAGTTTAAAGCTTACTGGTTCTTAAAGAAGTGGTTAGTGATTAGTGTCTTAAATTCTGACTATTTTCATGTTTCTGAATGTAGATATAAGTTGCTTGTGGCATGTGCGTATTGCAACTGTTTAACTCAGGGAATTCAAGCATTATGACGCAGGTGTCTGGGGGAATTTGTTTGCGGTTTTCCATTGTAGGCGTCAAGTAACTTCGCAAAGGGTCGAAGTTTTTCAGCCTGAGCCTACCCGAATAAGAGGATTTCTATAAATATAAACCAGTTCCTAACGCGGTCAAAATGACTCGACAACTCGACCTGGAGCTCAAAACACCGAAAATTACACAACGGGCAGAGAGGGTCCAAAACTTAGCAGTTCTGACAATTTTACAAAGCTTTTTCACACGCCGGACAGCAGTGGCGTACCCAGAAAAAATTTCGGGGGGGGGGGGGAATGACATTTCGATTTTTTGTAATGGGTTAAAATGCACTTTTTAGCAATTTTAACACTCATAAAACGCCTTACAAACGCAAGACTACTAAACCACAAGATTGCAGGGGTCTGGGGGCGGCAGCCCTCAGAAAAAAATTTGGGAAAATTTTTTAGTTCTAGGCCAAATTTAGTCAATTGCGAGGCGTATCAGAAAATTTTTCCGGTCGGACCATAAAAACTAAAGGACACAAGGTTGCAGGGGTCTGGGGGCGGCAGCCCTCAGAAAAAAATGACGATTTTTCCAATTTTTAGACCGAATTTGGTTAACTGGAGACGTATCAGAAATTTTTTTCCGACAAAATTTAATACCAAAGACGGGAGCGTCATATCAGTGTATTCCACAACAAAATGTAGCATAACATACACATGCACAATACACATCGTGTAGACATGCACATGCAGCATAATGTACTTGTGTATACATGCATAGGCTTTGATGAAAAACAATAACAAGGAATAGTAAGCCATAGAGTGGCAGGGGTCTGGGGGCGGCAGCCCCCAGAAAAAAAAAATTGGGACAATTTTTAATTTTTAGGCCAAATTTAATTGGAGACGTATCAGAAAATTTTTCCGGTCGGATCATGAAAATCAAAGGGGGGACCCTTGTGTAAAAAATCACGTGGAAAAAAATTCGGGGGGGGGAGGAGGGAATTCCCCCCATTCCCCCCCCCCCTGGGTACGCCCTTGCCGGACAGCAATTTAGTAGAAAATTCTTTGAAATTCCTTGTCAGCCACGTAAAACAGCTAAAACGTTTGTAACACCAAACATATATTAAGCAAATTATAAACAGACCCTTGTGTAAAATTTCGGGGGGGGGGGGCCCCCCCCCCCCCCCCCGGAGACCGCCCCTGGTCGTGTGTTCGTCGTTCTCTATCTCTCTCTCTCTCTCTCTCTCTCTCTTTTCTCTCTCTCTATATATATATATATATATATATATATATATATATATATATATATATATATATATATATATATATATATATATATATATATATATATATATATATATATATTTCTGCATATGACATTGACTCGCTGGAATGTGTATGGGACCGTGTCTATCTGACGGGCGCCACTAGCCACGTGCGATCATTTTTGTGGATAAAGTAGAGTTGGACTGTTGGTTGTGTCTAAATTCTCCGTTAGATACGATGACGCAAACCTTGGAAACTCAAAATGTGAACCCAGGACATCGCGTCCTGGCTGCTTCAGCCTTGAGGTTGGTGCTCATCTCCGTTTTTTGTTCTGAAAGCGGCAGGCGTCTCGCCTCGAAAGCGACTACAAGCGTGGATTGAGGGCCAGCCTCATAAAGACAAATTCTCAACAGTCAACACGAACCCATGTGATGTTATCAATCCACACAGTTGTGCCTGTGGTACTCATTTACGGACCCCGTGGGGAAATGGAAGGACTGCATGGTTGGCAGGAGGAAATGTGACCTTACCTTAGCCTCGTGCTCAAGAAGACGTCGTGAACCTAGTGGGCCGAATTTAGTGGATATTTTTGCCATTACTGTAGTTGTTTGCACTGTGATCAGTGTTATGTTTATTTCAGGGGCGCTTCACCATGGCTGCAAAACACCACATGTCTGTGGCCGAGATTTATGAGTCCGGCGAACCAGATCTGGAGAAAGCCATGATTCATTACCAGAAAGCGGCAGATTATTACAAAGGCGAAGAGTCAAAAAGGTTAGTGTGATTTATTCAGTTGATCGATTCATAACTTGGAGGAATACACAAAAATGAACGTGAGTTGGGAAATGGGGTTACTGTTGTCATTTTATGGCTGTTCGGGCTTTGATTCAATAATGCTGTAAAAGCTGTAGTATTTAGTCATTAAACGCCGTATCTCAGGAGGGCGCATCTTCTAACGTGTCCAAATTTTTTCTATTTTTTCATTTTTCATTCTTTGACGCTCCGGACTTTTCAAGACTGTATAGACTAGAGCCAAAAAGTTAGTATGAAATGTCTGCGTCTGGGTCTGGGACGTGACTACGTTTGCATCATTCTGGTGACGTAGCTTGTTTCTGTTGATACCTATCAAGTTTTACGGCGGGTTCCAATTCTAATAATTCGGGTATGTTCCTGATTCTGCCAAGCTTCAGGGAGCCGACTAACCAAATATATAATCCCGAGTTTTACAGCTTAGTCGAACGAAATGCCAATGTTTTAGGCTAATGTTAGCCATGCTATGTAATATTATGGTTAAATCATGTGCTGCTCTTCTTGCTACTGTGTGGTGTTGTTTTAGTGCTGCTAACAAGTGTATGTTAAAAGTAGCCGAATATGCCGCCCAGATTGAAAAGTATCAACAAGCTATCGAGATTTACGAAGAGGTACTGGTTTATCGAGATTCGCCATTGACGCGTCAGTTTTTTCTGTTTTGTCGGCTCCGAAGACAAAAGTGTTTGCACAATATGTTAAGAAATATGTGGAATCAGCTAATTCAATTTCGTTTTTTTCTGCAAATATAGATACAAAGCTTAATTTGCCTGAAGAGTGATTCTCAGTTTCAGCTGGAAATTTTGAAAGTCAATCGGTTCATCACACAGTTAGCATTTTCTAGTCATAGTTTTAGAATATCGCTGTTTGCTAGGTTTATTCCACAAAAATGAGCGCACAATATTTGGTACCAAAAGCAGAACATGCTTCATGTATATGTATTCATGTGATTACTTGATTATCCTAGACTCCTAGTAGAATAAAAGTATTAGTTGAACAGTAAACGCTAGTAGGACAATGAATCACGTGAAAGCTAGTTGAGATTTAATGTGTAGTTTAATGTTTGCTTTATTGATAGATCTTGTTTTAGGTTGGCACTAGCGCGTCGGAGAGTTCTCTGCTGAAGTACAGTGCTAAGGATTACTTTTTCCGAGCCGCACTTTGCCATCTATGCGTGGATATGCTGAATGGACAGGTAAAACTTAACGACACGGTTGTGATGGCTTTAGTTCAAAAATTACGACCGTTGACACACTGATAGTTCAGCTACAGAGCATGTTTGAGTGTCCAGTGGGTGAACAATGAATTCAGTGGATGTTTTTCATTCTGCTGTATTACATGCTTTTTTAGTAGGACATATCCACAGATTTGTTTCTGGTTAAGAGAGGGTTTCGTGTTAAGGTTTCCAAAATGTACATTTACAGTGGTGACGGTTGAGCTCAGCCGCACAGCTTCAGTATTTTACTTTTTAGAGCATAAAATATGGCTAGGTTATCCTACGCATTAATGCTGTGTTCTGTTGTGTTGTATCTTATTGCGTTGCATTCATATTTCAGCATGCAGTCAAACGATATGAAGACGTGCATCCAGCTTTCACAGATAGCCGAGAATGTAAATTATTGAAGGTTCGTCACTGCTGTTGAGGCATTGTCATAATCATGCTTGCTACGATATTTAAGTTTAGAAGACTCTCGGGTCATATTTTCCGCGCTTGCCTGCTAATAAAATTTTGTCGACAATGGGGTGCTCATCGCTATTTTGGAAATTTGTCTTCTGGGTTGTAAACTTTTGTAATTTTTTTTATTTTGCATTGTAAGCCAGTTTTGGACGTTGAAAGAGCACCTATAACGCCGATATAATTACATTATACCCTTGGGCCATATTTTCTCTTCGTTGGTGCCCCCTTTATATACACCACCGTAATTTTCAGGACCCTCTCCCATATGCATCGGTTATACTGGTTTCTGTAGCTTAGTCTGTGGAATAACTTTTGCATCACCCAGTTCTGTATCTATTTGAAAGAGATATTGTGACTACCCACCCACTAAGTTAAAATTGCAATAAAAATAATAAAAAGGGAAAAAAATTTTAAAAACTCTGTGAACGAATAAATTGATTGGTTTTTCGTAGGGTATACGTCCGCGACCTCTGTCTGCACCTAAAAAATGACCAGGGAAATATATATAATATTTTTCAGGATATAATACTGGCTCTGGAAGAGTCTAACCTGGAGCATTTCACGGACGCGGTGAAGGCTTATGACTCCATCTCGCGACTGGACCAGTGGTACACCACGCTGCTGCTGCGAATCAAAAAACAAATTGATGATGAAGGAGATCTGAAGTAGACCAGTCATCCATTCATGTTCATTCATTCATTCATTCTCGCATTCCATGCAACGTTTTAAATTTAGTTGAATGCACGAAGCCAGTCGAGCATCTGTGTATAGTGGTTACAAAAGTTTTACCGTTTAGCGGTTAGTCGTCTTCATGTAAAAATTGTTTCATACTAAAAAATATTGTTTGGGGATTTTCGCAAATTGCTGCATAGGAAATTTGAATGGTCCTACCGTCCTATGAAAATTTGTGGATCGCCTCGCCTATGATAGTTTCTACATACTATATAGTTCTGTTTCCATTTTGCAAGACTGAGTTTCTGTATTCCACACCGAAAGCTTTTTGTTTGTAGTGTTTGCATGGTGCATAAATCTAGGCATTGTCTGTCAAAACTCAAACCGTGAAAACTGTCAAAATTATTTTAAATAGTTTTTATATATTTTTAGCAGATATTATGTGTGATAATGGTTATACAAGATTACAGATTCAATTTTGCTTTATTTTTTAGTCAGCATTATTAGTGATGTTTTTTACGCAGTTGCGTTGTGTTTGGTCCGCTGTGCGTTGTGCTTGCAATATGTTTCTTTTTTTGAGAGCCCCCTTAAATTGTAGCAGTCGAATCATACTGCCGTGTGACGGTTCAGCAGACAAAATTCTGGAAAATAAGCCAAGCAGTTTGGTCTTATTGGCTTATTTAGCGAAAACCAACTGCTGGGATAGGGATCCCACCTTTTAGTTGTAAAAAGAATCGAGGTGAGGTTTACCACACCATTGTGTGGTGGTTCTCATTTTTGTGAATGACATGGAACCGTATAAAATATATTATTTGTCACAACACAACACTTTGTAGACTTTTCGTATAGCATGAAATATGAATTATACATATACTGCACTATTCAATTGTATTATTTTAATCTTACTGTGCGTCCTAATGTAGTTTAGACTCGCTTTTGTATAAATTTTTTTATATGGTCACTGGTTTGAAGCGTATATTTTGATATCTGTTATACATTATTATACTTTATGTGTATTTATCAGGGAAGTTTGGAACTGGATTCAAAGCTTCATATTTTAGTATAATTTTCGGGGTTGGTGCTAGCTAACCCTGATAAACTTTTTTCTATGATGTGAAAACTGGCTGTTTTTATATGTAGATGCACGAGAAGAATAAGTGCCCGGGGTTATGCTTTATGGTGGGTATATTCCCTGCCTAGCTGTACCGTTATTAATCCCACTCTTTCGCTTATAATAATAATAATAATAATAATATGATATTGGTCCTACGTTTGGCGAGTTCGGCAGGGGGGGAGTTTGGCTGCATTACACGGCCAGATGGGTGCGAGGAAGGGGCGTTGCCCCATAAGGGCTGGTGTGGGCCCCCGGGGGGTGCAGGTACCAATGGGGACCTAGTTCCCAAAGGGGCCTGAGGGTCCCAAATGGGGCCTAGGTTCCCAGAAGGGGGGCCGGTACCGAATTTGGCCGGCCGTGGGGGGTAATCGGACCGGACCGAGGCTCCCTGGATGTTGGGGTGCCCCCCAGGGGGGCCGGTGCCCCCCAGGGGGGCCCCTTCCACCCAGGTGGGCAGGTTCCTTTCAGGGCCCCCGGTCCCCAAATGGGCCCTCTTTTTTAGGCCCGCCGCCAATCAAATTGCCGTAGCCTTTCGTTCAGCCTCCTATGTAGCTACGGTAATCCCGCGTGTTGTTCTTTTCGTTGAGATGTCATTTCTGTTGTTTTTGTTTTTTTTTTTGCATTTGTTTAATTTGCGTTTGTATTGTTTTTTACATTTTGTTGCCGAGGTGGATTTTCTTTTGCTTACGGGTTTTTGGCAGAGTTAGATCCTGTTTTGCCTTTGCGGGGATTTGCGTGATTTTGGACCTGGGTTGCCGTCTTGTTTGCGTTTTTAACCTTTCCCTGCTTCTGAAGTTTTGGTTGTGTATTATGCACTTCTTCAGCTGTGGCATTTCGCTTTTTAGTGATGTTACTGTTTAAGTGTTGTTCTTATTTGCCCTTTAAAGTTTGGTTCTACTCTTTGTTATAATGCTGTCTTTTGTGTATGTTTTCGTCTTTTTTTATATGTTCTGTCTGTAGTGTGAGTGCTCTTTGCATCGTATGTGTGCTTTCTCTGTAGGGAATGTTGTGTGTAAGGTTTGGTAGGTTGCTGAGTGGGATCTTCGGAAAGCAATTTGGGGTGTGAATAGAAAGGGTTACTAGTGAAGAAAGTGCGGTAGTGTTTATTACTTCTTGTTTAATAAGTGAGATAGTTTTTGTTTTTTTTTTGCTTTGGTAATCTCTATTGTTTTTCCCATTGTTTTTGTTGAACCTTTAGAGTTTTGAATTCCCCTGAAGTTGTAGAACCCTCACAGTTTTTGAATCCCACTAACGAAGCCTTCTTGCGCACTTGTTCTGGTATTGCGGTTACTCTTTTTTGCTTAGGATCCCGATTGGGGGTGGGCTTAGAAAAGGTGGGTAGAGTGATTTAGGGTCTTGTTTTGTTGGTTTTAGTGTATTTCGTTTTTATTTTTCTTCAATTTTTGGTAATTTCTCTGATTTTTATGAGTATTGGAATTAGTTTGAAGGTTGTTTTTTTGCATTTTTAGTTTTTCCCTTGTTTTTAGAGCTTTTCGTTTCCTCTCTGGTGCTTACGTGATTCCTCCGTGGGTCTTTCTGTTTTTTGTACGTGAGCAGTTTTTTTTGTTTTGGTTCATAGAGTTTCATCTTGTCCGTAGGAAGCGGATAACCTGTTTTTAAGTTCTTAGAAGTTTCATTTTTTTCTTTTTCTATGTTTGGCTTTTTTTTATTTTGTTTTCCTGGACCGCTAATATTTGTTTTACGGAATGCTGGGCTTATGTTTAAAGATTAAGATGGTAGTATTTTTCGTGTGTTAGGGGGTATATGTTTTCCTTGTGTAGGGTTGAAGGGATATGATTATGTGGGCATACCGTGGAAATATGAATTGTTCACAAGATAGGAATTTGTCTAAAAGGTTATTCCGGGGTTGGTTTTTCCTGTTCTTATCCTGTTGGTGTTTCCTGGGTGTTGTTTGTTGAGCTTGTCCGGGTGTTGGAAGGTTTATATCTTCTAAGTGTGATGTTTTTTTATTTCTTTTTGGTTGTCTGTTTTCTGATTTTGTTTGTTCTTGGGGTAGAAATATATTAGAGTTACAGGAATAGTTCTTGATTTTAGTGTTTTTTATTTTAGTGTTTTTTCGTTTTTCTGAGGAAGTGTGTTTTCGAAGTGTTCTGGTATTGGGGAGTCTGGTGGTATTTAACTTATGTTACGTGGGGAGGGGTAACTAAAGGAAAGGACGGCAGGGGAATAACCCGATAGCCCCTACGCGCGTGGTGGCTCCCCCCCCGCCCCCCCCCCGTTTTGCGCCCCCCCCCCCCCCCCCGGTAGGCTGCCTCGCCCCCAGAAGGGTGCTTGGCACCCCGAGGGTTTTACGGTAGATTAGGGTGCCGCCGGGAATGTAGGTGGGTCCCAAGGAGGAAAAGGTGGCGGAAGAGGAGGTACGGGGCCGCCCCCTCTGTTAGCGCTCGCCATCTGAGAGTGGGCTCGCATGTGTGCTCGCCCATCTCGCTCTGTGGTGTGCGTTTAGGTGAGAGGGTAGTCTATTGTGTTTCTCCCAGGTTGTTTTTGCGTTCCCAGCCCGACCGCTGTCTGAATTTTATTATTAAGTACTGGAAAGTGCGGTTCTGTGCTTTTTGTTTTGTGTGTTGAAAGTTCTTAGGAGTATCGCATCCAATGTCACAAGTTGAAAGGGTTAGTGACTCGTGTGCACAATGCACAGTGGTGAGTTGTGAAGTTCTAAAATCTTTATCTTTTATCCAAGGTTTTAGGGTTTAGAGGATTTGGGAATGAGAGAGTTAGTAGATTTTCTTAAAGAGTATCCACAATATTGTGTGGGTGTATTGGTTTTCTGGTTTATGCGCGCGCGCTATCCCCGCTACCTGCGGTTATTACTGGTGTTTTATTGGAAAAGGTTTTGGAGGCGTTAATTTCGTGGATTAAATTTCGTTAATCCCTTTTTGGTAAAGGGGGAAGGTCCGCCAAATTGGAAACTTAATAATAACTCTTTCTTTTTCATTACAGTCCATTAAAATATTTTGTATTCTTCTAAATTTTTTCTTCCAAAATAGTGGGGAAAAAAAGCCGCAACAGCAGGTGTGCTCTCCTTTATTTTGTTGCTGTCTTTCACCATCACTTAGGAGCAACCCTCCCACCATGCTTCTTCCCCTCTTCACACACACATGTGAGCCTGAATTTGGTTTTTTTTTCTTGAAAAACGGATTAAAATGGAAAAGAGATAGTATTTTGAAAAGTGTGTGTTTTAAAATATGAGCTTCTATTGTTCCCCTATTCTGTGTTTGTGTCATATTATGTGTCTATGGGGGAGAAAAGTGATAAAAAAAAAAAAAAAAGAGTAATAGTGGCATCTCTGCGTGTGGTTCTGCGCGGGGTTTTGGGGTTGTGTTTTTGGGGGGGGAGATAGGGGGTGGTGATATGTGAGTGTCTGGTGGCTGAGAAAAGGGGTCCCATGTGTGTCCGTGTGCCCCGTTTGGGTACCTGGGTCCCGTTTGGGTACCTGGGCCCCGTTTGGGTACCTGGGTACCCGTTTGGGGATCCTGGGTCCCGTTGGGGTCCCCCACAGCCAAACAGGTTTCGTGGGGGCCCATTTGGGTACTTGGAGGGCCCATTTGGGTACCTGGGTCCCCCGTTTGTGTCCCTGTGCCCCGTGTGGGCCCCGGGGGGGCCCATGTGGATCCCCGGGGGGCCGGTTTGGGAACAGGGTACCCATGTGGGAAGGGGTTCCGTGTTGGCCCCCTTTTTCGCCGTTGTTGTGCGCCGCTTCCGCCCCGCTGCAGAGGCGGCCGGGGGGGAGTGTCATACTCTTCCCATTATGTACTCTTGGTCCTACGAATAGAGTTTGGAATTTAACCAAGAATGTCTAGTCTCTGAGCTAGTCAGAGGAAGCTGTAAAAATAAGCAAAATAAATATTTATCATTTAGACATGTACTTGAGCAAGGACCTGTAGAGTTAGTTGGCAGGAACTTGTTGTTTCCAGTTCCCTGCGGTAAATATGCAATGTATTTATTAATGTGTTTTCTTTCGTCTCGTGCGTAATGTGCAGTTCGTGGTGTTCTGTCTGCATGTACTCCCATTGGCATCGCTTACACGTGGCTTCTTATTGTATTACCGTCATTGATACATACTCTTGTGTTGAAATTTGTGAGCCGAAACATTCGAAATTGACAGTGTTAGTGAAACTGACTTTTTCTACCATCGCGTCACAATTTTAGGCATTTGACGTTTAAATCTGTTTCATAGTGTGTAGCTTATTTGCTGGACAAGCTGATGCTTTTAGCGGTTCTTCTTCTGTTACCTATATACATAGGTTTCGTTCTAGTAGAGATGAAGGACAAATTTACCTTTTTTGTGGGGTTGCTGGCAGCATCTCTCACTCATTTATGCATTCCGGTGCGTTTTTGTTGGATGTCGTTTATTTATTTTTTTTGTTATGTGTTCATTGAAATTTGTCGCGTGTCTGATGTCAATTTTTCAGTTTTATGAAGCCTTTCCTGGAAAACTGAGAATTTATTTTGAAAGCTTAATTTTCTTTTTATGTTATTTGATAGTTTTTCTTTTTGTGCAATATTGTATGAACTCAAAATAGTCATTTCGCGTGATTTATATTAGTTTATTGGTCTGTCATGTGACTAAGACCGGATACGGTAAGGTTACGTTGGTTTTGCAGTCAATTTTGAACTTTAAGCGGTGAGGGTGAATGCTAATGGTCATTTTAGTCATGGAGTTTTGTCATCAATTTTACCGTTGGTGGCAGAAAATTTGGTTTTAGAAGAGTTTCAGAAAATATGAAAACCTAGCGCCCGTGTATGTTCTTGATGTTTTTATTTTTGTGCAAGTGGTGTGATGTATTCCTGCTGTGCCCATGTCTCTTGGTCCACCTTTTTTCAGTAATTGATTAGTTCCACGAACACGCTTTAAATACACATCTCTTGTATGTGGTATTCGAATGTATCAGTTGTTCAAAAGGGTATAAAAATGATAAGATATACGTCTTAAGTAGAAAAATACGTGTTTCTGTAAAAAGTTTCTGCTATGTCTGTGTATGCAGGAGATCGGCCGATAATTTATTCTTACACTTTTATTTTTTACGTGTTAATTAACCTTTAGTGAACGACTTTGTATGTTCTTGGGTAAAATCAAATGCAAACATCTAAACTGAAAGAATGGCAAAATTAACACAAATTGCAGTCTCCAAAAATCTTGCTGTGTCGCTAAGGAAAAACGAAAACACGAGACAGAACCTTTAGTGGAAGTAAATTTTAGGACTCCGTAGGTGGAACTATGGCGGTCAAACAGTCGACACTAGCAAGTCTTACGACCCCCACCCAAACAACACAAATAAAAGCTGGTATTTTATTAGTATCCTTTTGTATATTTATATCTTCCGTTGTTTGTGATTTGCCAATTAATTGTGCGTGCAATTAAAGTATTTTTTCTGCGTTGGTTTAAAAATAATTTTAAAGATAGTCTGTGTGGTTTGATGTGCTCTGTGCAGATCTGCAGCTAGAGTGAGATTTGAAGCAGTTGTTGATTGCAGTATTATTTGCTTAGGTAAAAAATTATCATGCTTACTTGGCTTCATTTTAGAATAAATTTTTCAATGGGTCTATTATTCTGCGTTAGATCGCCAGTCATGGCATGGGTTTTCAAAATCCTAGTATCGCCTCTGGCTACCGATGTGTATATACTACCTAGTTTTGAGAATAATAATCTGCCAATCTTACATAGCAAATTAAATCGATTTGATTGAGTGAAAAAAATGACTGAAGAACGACTTGGGGAAAAATTTGCTATTGTCCCAGTTGGCAAAGAAAATCCACCCGCGTCCAACTCTGCCTAGGCAGACCAAACTCTGACTTCGCTTGGATTTGCCAAAGTCGGTACTTATGTCTTCTTTGTCCATAAAATGTATTTGGGTATAGAAATTCAGCCAAAGCAGAGCTTTCTATCCTTGACATTTATATATTATAATATGTATCTGTTATGCTTGCTAAAACGGCCGTGAGAGGCAAGGAAAGGAAAGGTGAAGATAACCCGCGGATAGTATACCTATATTATCCTCTGGCGTGTCTGCCCTGCCCTCGGGTGCGATGCTCTTCTCCGTTACAAAGCCCTGAAGCGTCAGGGGTGCCATCTAAGCGTGGCTGCATCCGGTGGAGTGTTGTTGTTGTTGTTGATCAGCAATCGTCAGGACAGGTAGGATACGCCTGTCTGCAGATACGAAATTGCCTGGGCCGGATCGGTCCATAGCCGGACAAAGGGGGCTCGATCTGTCCAAAATGCTTCATTCGAAGCGCGTCCAGGGCATGGAAACGCTGCATGACGGTTTCATTTTCTTGTGAGCAACGACGACACTTTTCGTCGTTATTGTTGACCCTGCTTGTGTAGCTGCGAAGAGCATTGGAGTGCCCAGTCCGAAAATGACTGAGTGCAACTAGATCTTTTTGGCTGATGTGGTCGTCTTCGTTGGTATTTGGCTTGTCATAATATACTGCACTAACAAGTTCGTGGGATGGCGGTGAGTCCTTGATTGACATTGATCTGAGCTGACGCGGCTTTGAATGAGGTAGATGCGGTATGCGTTCCACTGGTTGCCTTGAGTTTGGCAGCTTCGTCAGCAGCGTCATTTCCAGGCAGTGCACAATGGCCCGGGACCCATTGTAGTGTAGTGCGTGCTCTCTCGTTTATTCGCGACAGCTTAAAAAGAATGGATGCAATGGTGCCGTTAGTGTTTGTGATTAGCGGCGAGCTCAGGCACTGTAGGAGACTCTGGATGTCTGTACATA
>JASANF010004661.1:0-34606 GCA_030248245.1 Trissonchulus sp. WLG1_4 | reverse complement strand
CTCCGGTCAGCGGATCGTTTTTATGTTGTTTGTTTCTCGTTCAGGTACATCTATACTCGCTCCTTAGCAAGATTTTCAGATAACGTGATAATTATTATATTCACTTTGAAAGTACCTCTGAACTCCAGAGTCACCTATTGTTCCAATACAACTACAGGTAATACTTATGATTATAGGTAAAAAATAGCGAAAAATAGATATATGTTTTCGAAAAAAATTGAAGTAATCCATTCAAATTCGAAAAATGTATATTCTTGCTTTCACGGTTATATTGGAATTTAGCAAGGTGCGCGGTATCAAATTGAGCAATTTTGCAGAAGGATTTGACTCAATTCATTTTTTGTGTCTGTCACGTGACTTGCGAAAACTGTATTCGTGACTTGCGAAAACTGTATTCACAGGGCACACATAACTCAATTCAAACTCTATCAATTTGCACAATTTATGGCTCGTTTGAAAGGTTTTCAAACGTTTGGGCTGCTGAATTTTTTGTTTTGTGAATTTCGTTTTAAATTTTTAGTTATAACGATTTTTAACTTTTTATGCAACTTTAACAACAAGTATCTCGCTTCAAAATCCATCTATTAAAAAAAATTAGTCAGTTTCTTTGATTATTCTTACATATTGTGTCAAAAGTTTAGGTCTCAACTCAAAACGTGCGATTTGGAATCTGTGCCCTTTGGCAAAAAACCTTGTTTTTTTATTGAAAAGTTGTTTGGCTTGTTGCATGTTTTTATTTTTCTAGCTGAATGGCTTAATTTTACACGTGCGTGAAGTTGGCAGACACTTTGTCAGTACAAATTCTGAAATATGCTTTTTCTGACAATTCACAATTTGTACTATTTTGTACCACAATTACCACATTTTGTACTAATTTATACGAGGAGTACAAATTCGCGGAAAACTGTCTGCCAACTTCACGATTTGAGCCGATCGCACACATTACAGGATTTCATATTAAAAATTTTATATTACTAGATCTTCGTTTTATCACAACCAGTACGCTTTACATTCATTTTCCAAATAAGAAACTAGCTGTGGATATTTGTAGTATGACAAAAAGGTATCGAAATCACACAAAAAAGTTGAAAGCTTTTTTTCGAGTTGTTTGGCTTGAAGAAAAAAAACATTGGAAAAATGGCGTGTCACCGCTATTGGATGAGCCAGTACCTGTACACAGCAGACATACAAATAGTCAAAATCGAATGAATAACACTTATAACTGTATGCTGGTTTTACTATTATTTATTTAATTACGCAATTTAGTAAAAAAATTGCAAAGTTCATGAATTTAACAAAGTTTGACTAATTTCATAGTGCATTACTCCTGTCTGTGCATGGCTCAAAGCGTGAAGTTAGCAGACACTTTTCGGCCCGAATTCACATACTAAGAGTTATTCACATACTAACGCTAAGCGTTTGCTAAGTGTTAGCGCTTAATTTGTACTAAACTGTTATTCACAAAATAAACGCTTAAAAATTAGTGTTATACTAAACTTAGCGTTTAGCAACTTTTGTGCTTAGTTTTGGCTTTGGCTTGGAGTGCGCTCCCTGCTTGATGTGGATCCGGAATTCGTTATTTATCGGCATATCCATTTGGTATTTATAAATCCGATTGTAGGTTTATTTAAATTACTATTTCTTATTAATAATATATATTTTTCTCGAACTATACATTTGTAAAAAGTGTTTTCAGCAAGTGGATTCCTGAAAAATGCAAAATCAGCTCTACATGTTTCAGGGGGCATATCGTGAAAAATATAAATTTTCAAATAGAAGTTCTTGAAGAAAAATTACTTCGATTAAGATGCTCTACTCAAAAATGTAAAAAAACGAATTTGGACAACAAAGTGCATTTTTTATTTTTGGCGATTAAACGAGCAAAATGGATCGAACACAGGAAAAAATTTTTTCAAAACGTGACTGAAATGTGACGGAAATCTCAAAAAACCATTTCCTTCATATTTCGGTTTTATTTCCTCTTCATTTCCTCTTTATTTTGAACAATTCTCACTTTCTGCAACATTTCGGACACATTTCTGCAACATTTCTGCTACTTTTCCTTCAATTTTCGGCAACATTTCCTTCAATTAGTGCAACTTTCCGCCACTTCGGCTGCTATTTTTTCTGTAATATTTCCTCCACTTTTCGATTCAATTTCTGCCTTATTTCTGACATATTTCGATCATATTTTTGGTTATGTTTGAATGGATTACTTCAATTTTTTTCCTAAACATATATCTATTTTCGCTAATTTTTCTACGAATTTATATAGTCTAACTGGTACCGGTATTGGAACAATAGGTGACACTCCTAGAATCCAGAGGTACTTTCAAAGTGAAATATAATAATTATCACGTTATCTGAAATCTTGCCACGGCTGTTATTTCATGCCATAATAACGATTCGAACTTTCGAAGAGTAAAATGGTTGCTTCATTATCAATATTATCAATAAAACTACATCCTGATTCCCGGAGTGCCACCTATTCCACCAGTACTGGTAACAGTTTAAACTATATTAGTAGAGACATTATCGAAAATAGAAATATCTTTTGGAAAAAAAATGAAAAAATGAATTCAAAAATAACCAAAAATATGATAGAAATATGTCAGAAACAAGGCAGAAATTGAATCGAAAAGTGGAGGAAATATTACAGAAAAAATAGCAGCCGAAAAGTGGCGGAAAGTTGCACTAATTGAAGGAAATGTTGCAGAAAATTGAAGGAAAAGTAGCAGAAATGTCGCAGAAATGTGTCCGAAATGTTGCAGAAAGTGAGAAATTGTTCAAAATAAAGAGGAAATGAAGAGGAAATAAAACCGAAATATGAAGGAAATAGTTTTTTGAGATTTCCGTCACATTTCAGTCACTTTTTGAAAAATTTTTTTCCTGTGGAATTGGTCGGAAAATGTCACTAATATATCCTAAATTGCATGCCCTTTCTTCCCATGCCAAAAACCTCCCCCACTCTCCCTATCCCTTACCACACCATCCCCTAACTAAGCGCTTAGCGCTTAGGGAGCTCCCGAGGTCTCTAAACTTAAGCGCTTAATTCTAAGCGAAACACTAACTTTTAAGTATGTGAATACAAAAACGAAACGCTAAGTTAAGCGTTAGTGTTTGCTAAGCGCTTAACTAAACACTAAGTTTGTGAATAACACTTAGCGCTTATAAGCGCTAACACTAAGTGTAAACACTAAGGCCCGTATTCACATACTAACACTAACACTTAAAGTTAGTGTAAACACTAACTTTAAGTGCTTCGTAGCACTAATTTTAGTGCTACGAAGCACTTAATGTTAGGGTTTACACTAACTTTAAGTGTTAGTGTTAGTATGTGAATACGGGCCTAAGTTTAAGCGTTACACTTAGTATGTGAATACGGGCCTATGAATTTGTACTCGTAGTACAAATTAGTACGAAATGTGGTACTTGTGGTACAAAATAGTACAAATTCTGAACTGTCAGAAAAATATTTGTGCTGACAAAGTGTCTGCCAACTTCACGCACGTTAATTTTACAGACGCTTGCTTCAACTATGAAAGAAAGAAAGAAAAATATTTACTAGCAAGACAAACATAAATGTTAATTGACAATTGTTAAAAAGTTTACTACAAACAGAAAGAACACATGTATCAAGACATTTTGACAGCACATCAGTATATATGTATATAAAATTCTATATATAAACCAAATTGCTTGCATAGTCGGACGGGAAGGACCAGATAGCTGGTCAGCTACACAGGAAGAAAGTTTTGATGTTTTTATGTTTTTTTGCACTTTCGATTAACACGCTTTTAACATGTTTTTAACATATTTTAACATGTTATTAACATGGTTTTAACATCTTTTAACATGTTTTTTGAATAGTGTTAAAAACATGTTAAAAATTTTTAACATCATTTTAACATGTTTTTCGCATCAAGTTCACTCAAAATTAACATGATTTTAACATATGTTAAAAACATGCTAAAAGTATGCTAAAAAGTTTAGCATGATTTTAACATGTTTTTTGCATCTTTTTTGCATATTCTAAAAAGATACGAAAAAGATGTTAAATCTATGCTAAAAGTTTTAGCATAAATTTAACATGTTTTTAACACATGTTGAAAATATGTTAAATTTGTGTAAATTTAATGCGAAAAACGTTAATGCGAAAAACGTGTTAAATTGATGTTAAAAGTTTTTAACATGTTTTTAACACTATTCTAAAAACATGTTAAAAGATGTTAAAACCATGTTAATAACATGTTAAAATATCTTAAAAACATGTTAAAAGCATGTTAATCGAAAGTGCAAAAAACATGTTAAAAACATTCAAACACATTCTTCCTGTGCTAACACCTCGCCCACGGGGAAAACAAGATAAATCTACTTTGGCGAGTTTAGTTTTAAACTCCTGCAAACTGTTTGCTTCTACAAATACGGACGGCAAAAAATTTCACATATATATGGGGAAGACGCCAAGAAAAGAAATTTTGAGTTTGCGTCGATTTTGGGGTAAATTTAGGCTGGATGCAAAGCCGATGGCCACGAGTGCCAGAGTCAATGCTGTACATAAAAAATGCGTCGAGCGGTATGTTTATCTTTTGGTGCACAATCTTATAGCACAAAACTAGATCGTTTATAAACCTTATGTTTGTTATAAATATGTTTGTCTCTTTTTCAAAAAGGGAAGTAATTTAGTTTTATGTCGATTTTCTGCGCACGGTTTTTTTAGTTTGGTCGTATTAAAAAATGTTCACAATAACGCAAATTTCAGATTTTGAATTTTTTTCAAAATTTTTCCATTTTTAGTTATACACGTCAATCGACTCCTGAACACCTGCTGAACAACTTTTCTTCAAGAACCATAGGTCGATTTCGCTCCAGGAAAAATAATTCGCCAAAAAACAGATTCTCGAAGCGCCACCTTAAGATCACGTTGGAACCTTAAGACGCATATTTAACTGCAACTGTTTACAAGAAATTGACACTTTCTGAATATAACTCCGATTTTCACGTTAAAATGATGTCATGTAAAATTTAAGCTGCGTATATCTTCAAAACTCGGCACAAAATTATATAAATTTGTGTTACAGTGTTGTACCAAAACTCATGTTACGAACTGTTATATAACCAGGGTCATCAGCTCTGAAGTCATCACCCCCATTGTTGACAAAAAACGCTCGAAAATACGTGACATGACGTGATGTTCTATATTCGTTTTACGTAACTACCGTAATGTCGTTTGAATGTAATAGCGGTCATATTGCAAGACAGTAGGTCCCTTTAGACTATGGTGATAAAATTTATTGCCATGGTTGCCATGGCAACGCATACGAGTTCATTATAGTAAAAGATACGTCATTTAGTAGAAAGTGTCAATTTGCTGATTACGTGTGCAGTCTATATTCATAATATTTAACTAAAATGAAGAAAACTAAAATGTCTAGATTCCTTTTTTTGCAAATATTGATAGGCATAACAGTTTTTGTTTTCTCAAGCCATAAAATTTTACGAAATTCAAGAATGTTATATATATTTTGAGGCTTAAATTCACCGTACTGAAGCAACGTAATAACTTATCCAAATGAAACTATGCATTTATTAAAACATCTACTAGTGAATTTAGACTAAATTGGAATTAAACTTCATGAAGTCATATTTTTTCCAAAATAAAACATAACGCACTATAAGCATTATTGTTGCATTTTTTACTGCTTCAGATTTAGAATATGTTGCTGTATGTTCTGAATGGTTTTGGGAAATAAATGTGAGAAAAAATTTTTTACTGCAGAATGTTGAAATTTTAAGTTTTGTGACTTGTGTGTCACACATGTATGAGGGGGGGATGGGCCCCCCCAAAAAAAATGAGGGGCCAGGGGGGAGCCGGGAGGGTCCCCAAAATTCGGGCAAAATTTAGTAAAAATGGCATTTTTTAGGAAAGTTTTACAAAATTTCACAAAATTTAGGGTATTTTTGGTCTATCAGGAAGGGAGGGTCCCCAAAATTTGGCCGGAGAGGCCCCCCCATTGGCGGGGCACTTTTTTGTGCTATTTATATTCAATCTGGACATCTGGTTCATATTCAATAGAGTATTCAATAGGTATTCAGTAGAGTTAGCAAAATGGTGTTCTAGGCTTTTGCCATTGTGGCTCCGCTGGGAGGAGGGAAACCCCTTTTTTGGGTCTCGAAAAATGGCAAAGTCAAAAATTAAATGGCGCCAGCTTTTAAGAAGTCAGCCAAGCAGCCCAAGTCTGATCTCTTGCATGCATTGTAGTGTAGTGGGGTTGTAGTGCATTTGCTAATTTTGGAGTCGTGATCGTGCGACTATATAACTGGGAAGGGGGCTCGGAAGGTAATTTACGTGTATTAGGGGTGCAGTCTACCTACGGGCAGTGCGGCCAAAACGGTTATAGATACAGGTATGTCGGTTCGTATGCGAATATAAACCCCTATGCTGTGCATTTCACTGTGCTATTAGTTTTGTTGTCAGATTTACCTAGTAGCCAGAACTGGTGCATCCCCCTCTCTGACAGTCTGACACCCTTGAAAACATGGTTTTCGCATGACTTTGTCAATGTGTAACGCTTTTGTGGATAGCCGCTTTATAATGGTGGTCACTGAGTACTGTTTTGTATGAAAACATAAACAATACTTTTTCGTCAAAATAACGGTATTATTGTGCATTATATACAGTGTGCTATTGGTTTTGGTGTCAGGTATACGTAGTAGCCAGAGTTGATGTTGTTTGGTCCGCGTGGTGTGCACTGTTCCACGTTGGCAGCCCTGGCAAAGTGCCAGAGTGGTCAATTTGACCAAAGTTTTGAATTTTTGTCAATTTTGTTAAAAAACTGTGAAAAAGGCTTATTTGAGGTGCAGAACGCGAATATAACGTCGCTGTGACCAAAAATTGTTGTGTTAACCCAAAATAATGAAACAGACCACTGTTAGTCTGTGGTTTTGTAGAAATAAGGAGGTAGCAGCATGCACGAGTATCACTTTTCAGAATGTATTATTATCATACAATATACAATCCAAGTGTCAGCTTTCCTGTCGTCAAGTAAAATGGCTGCAGCGGAAAAAGAAATAGGTATAGGATTATTATAAAAATGCCCTTTCACCAAGGGCAGCAGTGTGGGTTGAATAGGAAAGTTAGCTGATCTATAGCGGAAAAATGCTAATAAGCTTGTGAAACACCCGGGACAAGTTTTGCAGCCGAATAGGGAAACTCAGCTTGCTAAATGAAGCGGACAAGAGTTGCGTTAGAATAGCAGTCGCCCTGCGACACGTTAGTGCTTTCTGCACCCTATTCGCGCGAATTAATCAGCCATTATCATCAACTGCACTGTTGCCGAAAAAGTGTCGTGGGTGTATATACTTCATTGGTTCTTGATGTTATTTGCTAGGCTAGCTATGTCCAGAAACAGAACAAATCATTGTTTATCAATCGATCGTCATTTATTTTTATTGTTACATATGTAAATGTAGTTTAAGCTTATATAAATTCTATTTGTATTAACTAGAGTTATATGGTTGTATTGTAACATTTTATGATTCGTATTGAATATTAGTCGTTAATGTCTCTCTCTACATACTCTCTCTACATATATAATAATACAATGTTAAGTTGAAACACGCCATTACTCATTTGTAATTTTCGTGAAAGATGTCTAATATATATAAAAAACAAAAATAGATTGCGTATGGGGGAATTTAAACGAAATACCTGTCTATCTGTAAAGTATATATATAATCTATACACACAAGTCCTGAATGTTAGTAAGCGTCAAACTCAAAAATGTTTTTCCTAATTATTCGCGTGAATAGGGTACAGAAAGCACTAACGTGTCGCAGGGCGACTGCTATTCTAACGCAACTCTTGTCCGCTTCATTTAGTAAGCTGAGTTTCCCTATTCGGCTGCAAAACTTGTCCCGGGTGTTTGACAAGCTTATCAGCATTTTTCCGCTGTAGATCAGCCCAGGGTTTTTTAGGCCATCGCTAAGACCATGGCCTAAATTTTTTCGGATTGGCCTAAATTTTTTCAGCGATTGAGGCCAGCTGGCCTAAACTTTTTCAGCAACGGATGGAAAAAAATTTCCGATACGTCCCCAATTGGCAAAATTTGGCCTAAAAATCAAAAATTTCTCCAAATTTTGATCTTGGGGCTGCCGCCCCCAGACCTCTGCAACTTTGTGGCTTAGCGTTTCTTGCTTTTGTGTTTCATTAAAGCGTGTGCATGCGTATGTAATATATATATACTATGTGTGTGCATTGCGCACTATGAATTTGCATAATATATACACTGTTTACTGTATCCTTTTAGATGCTTTATCGTAGCAAAAATTACATATATTTTAGTGAATTCATCATGACTCGTAATGTCAAAAATTTTATTCGTTTTCAAATTCGCTAGTTTCTGGACCCTTGCCGCTTGCCAGTTTTGTACTTCGATATCGGAAAATTAACATTGTTTTTTGAACAAAATATGATACTATGTGTAGTTTTTGTGTTAAAATTGCAATTATTAAGGTGGTAGTTTTGAATTTGCAGCTTTTTTGATGAGCTGTTACTCGGTCGTTTTAGAAGTTATTTATAAGCGGTTTTTTGCATTTCACAGACGAAGAGTAAATTTTTGCAAAAATGAAAAAAATGAGTGGCCTTAGCTTTTTGTCAATTGGCCTAAAAAAATTTTGGACCTGAGGCCAAATGGCCTAAACTTTTCAGACCATTTTTATAATAATTTAAACAATAGAATGCAAAATTTCAACTGCCATTCCATATTTTAGGCAAAAAAATCAGAGCGAAATAGCCATAATTCTTCAAGATATCAGTTTTAAAAAATGTGTGTGTGTGTATGTTTATGTATATATGTATAGCTATGTATATATATATATATATATATATATATATATATATATATATATATATATATTGTTTTATAATGTATTTATTTACATATATACAGAGATAGTTAATTACGTATATACCTGTAGAGACTAGCGAGATGTGTATAATATGCGAACGCCGATATGTATATATATAATAAAGTAGAAATATACGCCAGGGAAAGAGCGGGTGAGAACTTACTATGGGATAGAAAACAAACGGAAAATTAGTCTTTCGTAGTTCAACAACTTTCATGTAATTTATAGAGAGCTGTTGATAGAAGTATGGACTTAATTACAGCGTTTTGACCGATATAATGCATACGTATCCTTTAGTGTAGGTATATTAGTTTAAGCCGGTGTCTGAGAGAGTTAATATACCGTGTTTGTTGTTAGTTATTATATATACGTTGTGAGGATTTTGTCACATGCCTGTCGCTTACTGTTATTTTGCCCCACACTCCTTCACGAGTAGGGATGTAATTTCATTGAAAATACATTATATGAACACTGTCGGTGTTTTGAGCCCAAATGTAATTGTTTGATTAACTTTTTAGGAAAACTTTAGTGTTATTGTTAGGTTGTGAATATCAACTTATGAGACGGACATATTTTGTTTATTGTGCTGCAGGACGCCTCTAAACATCAGTGTCCAGGGTTGGTTTTTCGGAAAAAATCATGGTCAAGAAATTTTTTTTCTGTTTTTCCAAGTTTTTATTTCGATTTGCAAATATGGCGTTAAATATCCTGATCACGCTCTTATCCCTTGAATTTAACAAAATGATTTTTTTCTTATTCTCAGACTCAGTAGACCTTTTCCTTATGTTTTCTGACCTAGACCTGCATTTTTCCGCCTTAGAACGCTAACCCCCTGTTCAGCCACATGAGATGTCCAGTCACCATTTAGTCAATTGGGGACGCTTCAGAAAAATTTTTCGGTCGGACCATAAAAACCAAAGGGGGCACCCTTGTGTAAAATTTTAGTCTGGAAACATTTCGGCTTCGGGGGGGAGGGGGGGCGGCCTAAAATAAATATTTAGGGATCGACCGGATATCCGGATCCGGATCCGGCCGGATCCAGTGGATCCGGATCCGGATCCAAAACTGCCGGATCCGGATCCAGTATCAAATTGGCACTTCTTGACGACAACTATTTGTTCCAAGGGTCCCCCCTTTGGTTTTTATGGTCCGGCCGGAAAATTCTTCTGATGCGTCCCCCCCAATTGACCAAATTTGGCCTAAAAATCTAAAATTTCCCACACTTTTTTCCTGGGGGCTGCCGCCCCCAGACTCCTGCAACTCTTTGGCTTACTATTCCTTGTCATTATCTTTCATCAAAGCCTATACATGAGCATACATGTACATGGGGTCTCGGTCTGGGGGGGGGCTTGTCCCAGAATTTTCAAAATTTTAGGGGGGCTCGTCCCGACTTTTTGGGGGCTTGAGCGGACAAAAACGCAAAAATTTTGAATTTTTGCCAAAAAATGGGGTATTTTTGGCAAAATTTGACTATTTTTAGAAATTTTTTAGCTTTTTACCCGTTCTTAAAGCATTTTACGGCGATCTGGGGCAATTTTGTAGTGTTCGGCCACCTTTCTTTCAGCATCAAGGAGGGGGGCTTGTCAAGGCAAGGAGGAGTATATATAGTATGCTGCATTTAGTTGTGTAATACACTGTCTTCTGTCTGATGTGTCGTTCCCTGTCGGAAAAAAATTTCTGATACGTCTCCAGTTGACCAAATTCAACCTAAAAATTGAAAAATTCTCCATTTTTTCCTGGGTGCACCACTGGTTTTTACTACAGACTCAATTCATTGCCCTCGATATGGCTGCGGCTACAACAAATTAGCGTAAAGCTGAAAAACGCTATTATAAAAAGTCAAAAAATTTCTTCAGACCCCCGCCCACCCCCCGAAACCGAAGTCTGGGACAGCCAGTGGTCAAGTTAGACAAAAATTGTTTGAAAATTTTTTCATTTTTTGAAAAATGTCTCTGTGTCTCAGGCACGGTTTTTTTTTGCTCAAATTTGTGCTCATTTGACCATTTGAACATTGAAAAATAAAAATGAGCATCGAATGAGCATTGTTGCTATTGCCCAAAGACGTCACCGGGATAAAAAATTGAGATTCTGAAAAATTTCCCCGAGTCATGTTACACAAGTATCGCGCCCCTTTAGTTTTTCCGGCGGGTCGGAACTTTTTTCGGGATGTCCCAGATTGATCCAAATAAGATCTTAAAATTGTTTCTCTATGTTGCCAAGTAGGGAAGTTCTTGACCATCACTTTATTTTTCATAGATTTTTGTCTCAGCTTATGTATCCAGTAGTCTGTATATCAGGCTAAGGGCGTAGCCACGTGAGGAATCCCCCTGTTGGATTGGCGAAACAAAAAAATTTTCACAGTGCTCGAAGTTGCGCACAAAAATGCTGATTATTAAGCAAAAATGGCTTTTTTCTGCATGTTTCAAAGGTCTGTTTTCTTAAAAATTCGGCATGTTTTATTGGTGGTTGCCGCCCCTTTGCAAACTTGCTATATTTTCAAAAAAATTGTCCTAGGTGCGATTTCTTTTTTCTCAAAATTCTGGTTACGTACGACCTGGATATAGGACGTATCAAGGTCGTACCGCCCCCCCTTTTGGTCAACTCATAAGAAAATATCAGCAAGGGTCCCCTCTTCGATTTTGGCTCGCCGGAAATTCCGATATATACGTCTCAAATTGACCAAATTTGGTCCAAAAATCAAATTTTTCTCTAATTTTTTTCTGGGGGCTGCCGCTCCCAAGCCCGTGCAACTCTGTGGCTTTCTATTCCTTATTGTTATCTTTCGTCGAAGCCTATACATATATACACGAGTACATTATGCTGCATTTGCATGTCTACACAGTACACGAGTATATTATGCTACATTTACTTGTGTAAGACACTGTCTGATGGACGTTACCATATTTTGTTTTAATTTTTCTGTCTTAAAAAATTTCTGATACGTCTCTAGTTGACCACATTCGGTCGAACTATTTAAAAAATCGTCAATTTTTTCTGGGGGCTGCCGCCCTCAGACCCCTGCAGCGTTGTGGTTTAATAACCTTGCGTTTGTAAAGCGTTTTATAAGTGTTAAAATTGCAAAAAAGGGCAATTTGATCCAATGCCAAAAATCGACAAGTCATTCCCCTCCAAAATTTTTTTCTGGGTACGCCACTGAGCACTCGCCCCACAGAATTCATCAGTTCTACATTGTGTTGTCTTTACTAAATACTTCGACTTGTAACGGTTACATACCTGTCATTTTAGCAATGCAACAGTGCAAAAAAAACGTTTTTTTGAGCATTCGAACTTAAAAATGATCGTCGAAATTTAGAAATGAGCACAAATTGAGAATTGGCCGTTTTGAAAAAAAAACCCTGGTCTCAGGGTGGATCCGGATCCGGCCGGATCCAGTGGATCCGGAGCCGGATCCGGCAGAAATTTTGGATCCGGTCGATCCCTAATATATATATATTATATATATATATATATATATATATATATATATATATATATATATATATATATATATATATATATAGTCAGATTCTGGGAAAATCGAATTTCATCACGATGGGTCAAAAAATGAAATTGGCTGAAACTTTGCTGTTTTGTTGGCCCTAGTGGGACTACTATTGTGGCAAAATATTATAGGATACAATGCAACCGTTTTTGACATAGGACGGTTTAAACTTTTTGGCAGTTTCACGACTACCATCACTCAATGTGTATATGGTTTATCAGCCATAACTCAACAGCTTCTCAAGGTATAAAAACAAGTTATATGTCATTTTAAAGCTCTTTTATTGCACAATTAACACACAATTTTTAGCGGCCATACATGGTCACTGTACGTCATAATGATAATGAAAACGCTCAGAACCCTTTGCTCTTGCGATGCAGCTGTGGCATTTTTTGATTGTAACCCTTCTTGGGCTCTTGGGCAAGACACAATTTTTTTGCGTGAGCATGCAACTGTTAAACAGCTAGTTGTGTGCTGAGTTTCGTAGAAAAAAATTGTCTCCTCTGGTTTTGACATTGTTTTGAAATAGGGTCGTCGCCCCTTTGGCTTTACGAAGCAGCAACGTTTTTGATTGTAACCCGCCTTAAACTCTTGGGCAAGACTCAACTTTTTGCGTGAGCACACAACCAATAAACAACTATTTGTGTGCTGAGTTTCGCAGAAAAAAATCGTCTCCTCTGGTTTTGATACCGATTTGAAATACGATCGTCGCCTTTTTGCTCTTGCGATGCAGCTGTGGCACTTTTTTTGATTGTAACCCTTCTTGGACTCTTGGGTAAGACACAAATTTTTGCGTGAGCATACAGCCACTACAGAAGTAATCGTGTGCTGAGTTTCGTAGAAAAAATCGTCTCTTCTGGTTTTGACATAATTTCGAAATACGATCGTCGCCTCTTTGGCCTTGCGATACAGCACCGTTTTTTATTATAACGTGCCGTGCCCTCCTGGTCAAGATATATACAACTTTGTGAGTGAACATGTATGCAATACACACCTAATTCTGTGCAAATTTTTGTGGAAAAGTTGTCTCCACCAGTTTCAACATCGTCAAGAAGTACGGTCGCAGACACTTCGACCTTGCGATGCAGCCAGAATTTATTATATAAACTTTTTGTTAATTTTATAGAGTTATATAAAACAAAAATAACCGATAGCATTTCCCGAAAAAAGTACAATAAGCAACTACTAATTTGTCTATTAGTCTACACTTATATATAAGTCTTTGCAGTTCAATCCGTTCCATTATAAATTTGCTTTGCCAACTATTGTCTGAATAGCCGCACAAAATAGGTCTAGTAAGCGTCAAAAGCCAACATCGAAATGGGAAAGTGACAAGTCAAGCGGCACTTCAACTATGATGCGTACGGTACATATAAAACAGCGCACTGATTGTTTATCCAACGGCCCACACAGTTCATGGGCGGTCCGGGCGACGATCGTATTTAGAATCGGTGTCAAAACCAGAGGAGACGATTTTTTCTGCGAAACTCGGCACACAAGTAGTTGTTTATTGGTTGTGTGCTCAGCAAAAATTTGAGTCTTGCCCAAGAGTTTAAGGCGGGTTACAATCAAAAACGTTGCTGCTTCGCAAAGCCAAAGGGGCGACGACCGTATTTCAAAACAATGTCAAAACCAGAGGAGACGATTTTTTTCTACGAAACTCAGCACACAACTAGCTGTTTAACAGTTGCATGCTCACGCAAAAAATTGTGTCTTGCCCAAGAGCCCAAGAAGGGTTACAATCAAAAAAAGTGCCACAGCTGCATCGCAAGAGCAAAAAGGCGACGATCGTATTTCAAATCGGTATCAAAACCAGAGGAGACGATTTTTTTCTGCGAAACTCGGCACACAAATAGTTGTTTATTGGTTGTGTGCTCACGCAAAAATTTGAGTCTTGCCCAAGAGTTTAAGGCGGGTTACAATCAAAAACGTTGCTGCTTCGCAAAGCCAAAGGGGCGACGACCGTATTTCAAAACAATGTCAAAACCAGAGGAGACGATTTTTTTTCTACGAAACTCGGCACACAACTAGCTGTTTAACAGTTGCATGCTCACGCAAAAAATTGTGTCTTGCCCAAGAGCCCAAGAAGGGTTACAATCAAAAAAAGTGCCACAGCTGCATCGCAAGAGCAAAAAGGCGACGATCGTATTTCAAATCGGTATCAAAACCAGAGGAGACGATTTTTTTCTGCGAAACTCGGCACACAAATAGTTGTTTATTGGTTGTGTGCTCACGCAAAAATTTGAGTCTTGCCCAAGAGTTTAAGGCGGGTTACAATCAAAAACGTTGCTGCTTCGCAAAGCCAAAGGGGCGACGACCGTATTTCATAACAATGTCAAAACCAGAGGAGACGATTTTTTTCTACGAAACTCAGCACACAACTAGCTGTTTAACAGTTGCAGGCTCACGCAAAAAATTGTGTCTTGCCCAATGTGTGTGTTAATTGTGCAGTAAAAGAGCTTTAAAATGACATATATATAGCTTGTTTTTATACCTTGAGTACCTGTTGAGTTATGGCTGATAAACCATATGCACATTGAGTGATGGTAGTCGTGAAAATGCCAAAAAATTTAAACCGTCCTAAGTCAAAAACGGTTGCATTGTATCCTATAATATTTTGTCACAATAATAGGCCCACTAGAGCCAACAAATCAGCAAAGTTTCGGCCAATTTCATTTTTTGACCCATCGGCACTTTCAACTAGCCTTGTTCGATTTTCTCAGAATCTGACTGATATATATATTGTATATATATATATATATATATATATATATATATATATATATATAGTGCGAAGTGTAAAAAAGTAAAAAACTTTTTTATAGGGTGTGGAGTGTAGAAAAGTAAAAAACTTTTTTACAATTTTTTACAGTAGCAAAATTTCGGACTTTTTTACAACTTTTTTACACTTTTTTTACACCTACTTTTTTACACTTTTTAACACTTTTTTACACCTACTTTTTTTACACTTTTTAACACTTTTTTACACCTACTTTTCGCACTTTTTTACAAATATTTTACTAATTTTGCCAACTTTCAGAACAAACTTGGCCGAAAAAAAATTTCAAGTCTCGCATTTACCAAAATTCTGAATTTACTGAAATTCAAAGTCACCAAAATTTTTCACACAAAAATACTCATACAAAATAGTTTCCTGAAACTTATTATGTTGGCTACAACACATGAGGAACTTTTAGCGTAATTTGTTATTTTTAACGAAGCAAACCCAGCGGGTACGGCCTACTCCCATTCGTGAAAGTTGAGTTATTGGTGCAATGGTACACCTTTAAAAATTTCCAGCGTATTACAGTCTAGTGTGCGGTAAATAAATCTGTAGAACCGGTATCCACGTGGTGTTTGAATTGCATTATTCAAAATTTTGACATTTTTGACGGGTCGTGCGGCGTGCTTCCCGACGGCCGTGTGGCGTGTAACGAAATCGACAGAAAACCAGCATTTGAAAACCAACCAACAATGGAACTTGTTTGGAATGAAACCAACATTTGGGTCAGATTTTGTGACTACAGCTGACGGTTTTTTCCGCAAGTAGATTTTGTCCTGCACAGTGCAAAAACTTCTTTCACAACAGTCCTTCACACGTCTATAGATACTGTTTTGACACTGTCTTCTATAGACACGCTTCTCTCTAGCGTTAAAAGATAGCTAATGGCTCAATTTAGGGGCAAAATAAAGACGTGCGTTTTCCCCAGATGGGACTCCTCCTTCTTTCTGATTTTACATAACAGAAACAGCTTATCTACAATACATAAGCAAGCGACAGATAACTGAAACATGTTACCGGTTCGGCGGTCACAAATTTCAACCTGGTCTTTAGGTATATATATATATATATAGTTTCTACATTGCATTGAATTCTTAAATCTTGTTTGGTTCCTTCCTGACTGTGTTTTGCTGATTACATATGTACCATGGAGACATGACTTATGTATTGTATATTCACCGTGTGCGTGTGCCTATGGAAAACACAAATCGTAAATAGATATATTTAGATATATACCTACATCTGGACTTGATAGCATAACAATTCTCTTTTTTTTGGTTTTTTGTCGACATTAGCGGCATAGATGAAAATAAACTAGTTGATGGGATTATATTGTATGTTGTTGACAAAATACTGGTTTGGTCAAGACAAAAAGTTCTACTGTGTGTGTTGATATAATTTAGAATATTTAGTTGTTACCTTACGATTGACGATTATACATTATATATAGGCTGAGTCAATGCTCAAGGTTTCTAAGTGTAAGACTTATTGACTTGTGCTCTTGAAATATAATTTAGAAATAACTTGTTTGCTTTCACAGCCTAGAAAAACTCTCTAACCCACTCCAGTCCAAAGTTCACATCTCGAGCTTGTTCCGTTTCAGGAATTAATGAGGATTGGCGAATTAGCGCCCAACTACGAGAAAAGCAAATAATCTCTGCAAGTGGAATTTTGTTTTTTAAAGTTTTTTTTGAAACTTAGAATATTATGCAGAAGAGAATGACTGTCAGTTTGAGCTTGAGGTCTGTGTTTATATGGCTCTCAGTCTAGTAAAGTTTTCGATTCACCAAATTTAGTCCGAAAATAAAATGCATTTCTCGTTGACTACAATTTACAGGTTGATTTTCACCCCAGCACTTTTAATTCATTTATCGAAAGATTGCGCTTCACGTTAGTCCCTGACCCTAGCACTAATAAGACTCACTCTTGCAAGTAAGTGTGACAAATGTAACAATGTTTCGCGAAAACTAAGGGCCTATTCCTTTACCGGATTAAACGGACTGGACTTATTTTAGTCCGAAGTTTTGGAATGACAAATCGGACTAAATGGACTAAAAGAGTTAAAATAAGTCAGCGGCTTAATTTTAGTCTGACCCCATTCCAAAACTACCAGAGGACTAAACGTATTTAACATAGACGCTTAACATTAGCGTGCATAGTTAAGTCCATTTAGTCCGACTAAAAAGCAGCGCGCTAAAAGTTAAGTCCGTTTAATCCTGAGGTTTTGGAATGGCACTTTTAAGCATAATTTTTAAACCGTTTAGTCCGATTATAATTAACCCTTTAATCCGGTAAAGGAATAGGCCCTAAAAAATCGTCATCTGCTGGGGACTACTGCGGACTGCCTAAGTTTTATGGGAGCCCGCAAAGATGCCAATTTTAAGTTAGAAGTCCTACTTACTAGCTTCGAACTCAAATATTAAAAAATCTGGATCATCTTCCCACTTCTGTACATAAATCTGGTCTAGTATATTCTAAGACAACGTTCAGTCTAAGTAGTCATGTCTGGTTACTGGTCTGTGGTTGTAGTATATATTGGCCAAGTAATTGCTGCTTGTCTGCTTTTGCGCACTTTGCCGTAAACTGACAATGGAAATGAACCAAAAGTACACCTTCAAGTGTCTATATTGTACGCAATGTCCGTATATGAACTACTCCAAACTAATTTTCGCTTAACATTAATTATACATGGCTGTAGCAAAAGTTTTGTGGCTTCGTATGCACCAAGCTCTGTTGGAGCATTTTGTCGCATCAGGCTGTATATACCACACAGTTTGCGCGTTAGCGAATGTCCTAGAAGAGGTGAATTTCACCAAAATGTGTTTCTAAATTTAATTTTTTATTTATCAGTGTTGGCGTGATAGCACCTAACCCTAGAATATGAGAAAATCCACAGAATGTGGATTTTTTAAAATTAATCTTTTTTATGTCAACAGCTCTATCTGACCGGACGCTTGTGGGATTGTCATGATTATGTATATATTTGGAACATTTCGTTGGATAAAAGTTGTATTTTGTCGAGTCATTTTTTCAATTTCCTCCCCATTCGGTCTCTGCTGGAAAGGGGGAGGGAACCCCTTTTTTGGGATCCGATAAAAGTCCCGAAAATTTCCAGACAACTGTTCAGAAGTCTCGCAAGTTAGGTAGCTTCTCTTGTATGCAGAGTAGTGTAGTGGCGCTATTGCTAATTTTGAGTTGATCGTCGGACTTTGCTGTAGCGCTGAGAAGGGGGCTCGGAAGATACATAATGCACTTGTATTATGGGGTAGGGTATATACCAATGGGAAGTACAGCCAAGACGGTTATATATGGAGGTCTGTCGTTTTGTATGCGAATATAAACCCATATATATACTGTGCATGACAGCTACAGGGTGCTATTAGTTTTGCTGTTAGATTTTCCTAGTAGCCAGATCTGGTGCACCACCCTCTGGCACCCTTCAAAACATGGTTTTTCATGACTTTGTTAGTGTATAACGCTTTAATGGCTAATCGCTCGTGCAACCCCACCCTATGTGCATGTATACAATGAAGATAAATACGCTCGCTAACGCTAAAAAAATTTTGGCCTTCGTCGGTATACACATACGTTACGTATGTATAACTTAACTTGTTAACTCAGGAGTCTGTTGCATTGATGAAAATTGGCATAATTTAAAGTTTGGTCCAATCTCAACAAAACTCATTATGCCGCATGCAGTTTTTTCAGCTGGCCGCACTCGGCACAGGCGATTAAGTTTTCGAATACTCTCAGCACACTCACAGACCTTGGACACCACTCAACCAACACTTTATATCTATGTATATATATATTGTATATGTAACCTGGCTAATACTGGGTATCTGCTCCTGTCCCCTCTTATAATTCAGTACCATTATTGTCATAGTGAGCGATAAAAAGTTGGCAAAACACATGGGGTGCTTTTACTGACTCGAATACAAAAAATAAGAATTTTTACAGTCCCGGTTTTCTCAAAAGTTTATGAAACTGCATATTGGAGCAGTAAAAATTGCAAAAAAGTAGCGTCACGTCAGAAAATATTTCTGCTAACAAAATAATACATCTTATTTTCCGTCCTGTCACGGTCGCCAGAATGTTGAAAGGAAGGGAACACACAACAACAACGACAATGCGTCTGGTGTGGAGCCTGGACCGTTCGCGTTGACTTCTATAAGGCTAACCACTACACCACAGCCACCAACCAAGTGTCATCATAGTCCCTATATATTTCTCATTTATATACAACTTTCCAGGTCCAGATTTGTACTGAAAACGGAACACATCACCAACACTGTAAAATAATATAAAAAATTAAATATATATACATATATATATATATATATATATATATATATATATATATATATATATATATATATATATATATATATATATATATATATATATATATATATATATATTCGTGGGTGGGATGGATTTTTAGGGGATGCAATGGGAGTTTTTTAATAATTATTATACATTAACATGGGGGTCCAATCTGGGGGGGTCCTGTACCGACATTTTAACTGCCCTTGTACCAAGTCAGACAAAAAAATGACCTTTTTTGGCGAAGATTTAGCGATTTTTTAAAAAAATGTGGCCAAAATACTAGTGATCGAACGGGATTGAAGTTCGGGATCGGGATCGGGATTTGTGTTCGGGATCGGGATCGGGATTTGCGTTCGGGATCGGGATCGGGACCGGATCGGGATACCCTCGGGATTCGGGATTTTTGGTTGAGATTTTTTAAAAAATTTTCGAAGTCGAATAGTACATTTTTTTACGTGGGGGAAGCAGACAAATATTGGAAACAGATACCCTTATACCAGAATACTGAGTATATATGGTAAGATAGTATATATCGATGCATAACGTGAAATGTCCGGACAAGGTGAAATATTGATTTGTAAGCATTGCTTGAGTTTGAGGGCAGCAGCCCCCAGAACCCCAGAAGTCAGGTATTTCGTAATTGGATTTTCGGCCTTTTTCGGCCTAGTCAGTTATATATCACTTTCTTCAGTGTCAGCAGAAGAAAAGTGTGGATTACGAACCAGAAATTTACAAAAAATGTTGTATTTGCTGCAATAATTGGAAGTGCTGCGTTACACTTTTACGAAGGATAAAAGCAAGCATGCATGCAGGGGCGTAGCCAGGATTTTGAGAAGGGGGGTTGCACCTGTCTACTTTTTCGCTCACTTTTTTACACTCACTATTCCGGGGTCGTAGGGGTGTCAGCCGCCAGAATTCATTTTTTTGCATAACAAAATGCAGTGTTGGTCATTTAAATTAAATAAACTCAGTGTAGCGGGGGTCTGGGGGCAGCCCCCAGTAAAACACAGATTTTTTCAGTTTTTAGGCCGAATTTGGTCAACTGGAGACGTATATATATCAGAATTTTTTTAGACAACAAAATTAAAACAAAAAGATGGGAGCGTCACATCAGACAGTGTATTACACAAGTAAATGCAGCGTATGTAGTCTTGTAGTCATTCATAGGCTTTGAAGAAAGATAATAACAAGGAATAAGCCACAGAGTTGCATGAGTCTGGGCGCAGCAGCCCCCCAAAAAAATTTTTAGAATTTTTTGATTTTTTTGGCCAAATTTGGTCAAGTCGAGACGTATCATACATTTTTTCGGCCGGGCGTAAAAACCAAAGGGTAAACCCTTGTTGATTATTTCATCAAGTTCTGCCAAAAGGAAGGGGTCGCGACCCTTGCGACTCCACGTCTGGCTACGCCCTTGCATGCATGTATGAGCGGGGGTGGAGGGGACCTTCCAAAATTGAGGGGTAGGGGGGTGGGTCCCAAAAATTTTGGCTAAATTTAGTAAAAATGGCAATTTTGCGTAAATTTTACGGAATTTTTAATAATTTGGGGGTACTTTTGGTCAATCAGGGGAGAGGGTCTCCAAAGTTTGGCCGGATAGGCCCCCTCCCCCCAAAAAAATTTGACCCCGTTACATGTATGAAAGCAAGCGACATTAAAATGTCACAAATTTGCATCAGCATGGGATCAGCAGCCTCCCTAAAAACCCAATTTGGAAATTTTTCATTTTTAGACTGAATTTGGGCAAATGGAGACATATCGGAAATTGGGTCGGAAATTTTGAGCCGTGGGTCGACCCTTGGGTACCCACTACCCACATCAACCTACGCGGGTCGCTAGATTTTTCCCGACCTCCAAAACCTGAAAAGTTACTGTAACGAAGTTATCTTGTCATATAGTAGCGGGGGTCTGGGGGCGGAGCCCCCAGAGAAATTTTGTAGAAAATTTACACGAAATTTGAAAATTTGGGACGTACAAAAACTTTTTGCAAAATCCCGAAAATTTCGGGATTTGAGTTCGGGATCGGGATCGGGATTTGCGTTCGGGACCGGGATCGGGATTTGCATTCGGGATCGGGACCGAATCGGGATTTTACCCTTGGGATTCGGGATCGGGATTCGGGATCCCGTTCGATCACTACAAAATACCCATTTTTGTTGATTAAAATTTAAAAAATTGACAATTTTTGAAAAGTTTGACCAAAAGTTAGGTAAAAATTGCATAAATTTAATAGAAATGCCCACATTTAAGAGCGAATTTTACACTAATTTTGCTATCCTTGTACCTTGGATCCACGGTTTTTTTTTGCTCAAATTTGTGCTCATTTGAGCATTGGAACATAAAAATGAGCATTGAAAAATGAAAATGAGCATCAACTGAGCATTGCTGATATTGCCCAAAGACGTAGCCAGAAGGAATTGCTGATACGTCTCCAGTTGACCAATTTCGGTCTAAAAATTGAAAAAATCTCCGGGGGGGGGGGGCTGCCGCCCCTAGACCCCTGTACCCTTGTGTCCTTTGATTTTCCTGGTCCGGCCGGTAGAATATTCTGATACGTCTCCAATTGAATAAATTTAACCGAAGAATCAAAAATTTCCCCAATTTTTTTTCTTGGGGCTGCTGCCCTCAGACCCCTGCAGCCTTGTGGATCAGTAATCTTGCGTTTGTAAGGCGTTTTATGAGCGTTAAAATTGCTAAAAAGTGCATTTTAACCCATTACAAAAAATCGAAGTCATTCCCCCCCGAGATTTTTTTCTGGGTACGCCACTGCTATGCTGCATTTATTTGTGTGACACACTGTCCGATATGGCGTTCCAATCTTTTGTTTTAATTTTCCTTTCGGTAAAATTTTTTGCTACGTCTCCAGTTCACTAAATTTGGCAAAAAAATGATAGTCTCCAATTTTTTACTGGGGCTGCTGCCTCCAGATCCCGCAAAGATGTAGCTTTTGCGTTTCTACTGCGAATTTAGTATTAAAACTGCGAAAAAGCTAGTACTGCGAATTAGTATTAAAACTGCGAAGAAGTGCATTTTAACCTATTATAAGAAATCGAATGGTTATCCCCCCAAATTTTTTTGCGGGAACCGTCCTTCCCGTTAAAATAGTTTACGTCACCCCAGATCGGACTTAACCCCCATAAATTGTCCTTTTAAAAAACTTAGTGTAGCCCCCCCTTTTCTCCGGTTGACGAAGAAGAATTTGTAAGCAAAAGACTGCATACGTGTTGTTTAATGTTTTGACAGTGCAACACGGCGAAAAAAACGTTAAAAAATTTTGAGCATTCGAACTTAAAAATGAGCATCGAAATTTAAAAATATGCACAAATTGAGCACAGGCCGTTTTGAAAAAAAAACCCTGCTTGGATCTAATTTTGCGTGCCTTTTGTACCAAAATCAAAAATCTGGGGGTCCCGGACCCCCCCCCCCCCCAGACCCTCCGTGTTAAACTGTGATTATATAATAAATGTTAGCCATAAAAACAAATGTCACATTTTTAAACTATATATATGTATATATATATATGCTGTTTACAGTTTCTTATTCTAGATTCAGCTTGCGGCTCAAAAAATTTCTCCTGCGGAATTTACAGCTTTACTATGACATGTAGTTACCACGGTATTATTGTCAACCATTGTTGACTACAGTTTTATGGGGACATAAAGGCTTTTCAAACTTTGCTCATGTGCATATAGACATTGTAAATTGTAGATAACGACAGACTAGTGAAATGTTGGGTTATGCGTTGAATTGGTGTGACGTCCTTGCATTACAGTATTTGATCACACCACTAAAATTGTTCTAGTGTACTCACAATTACTCATCCATATGTGCTTGTCACAATATCTATTTTGGACCATTTTTACAAAAGTTTGGGCTCAGTTTGAATCACCTTAACATCGTGAGTACTTTTAGATTGGTTAAAATAGTCTAACTTTCCCCCGAAAAACTTAGAATTGCCATATAAGCACGTCTTTCTGTTTGGCTTAAATTGCTAGAAGTTTTTTGTG
Organism: Trissonchulus sp. WLG1_4; assembly: GCA_030248245.1. Lineage (NCBI taxonomy): Eukaryota > Metazoa > Nematoda > Enoplea > Enoplida > Ironidae > Trissonchulus > Trissonchulus sp. WLG1_4. The sequence continues at coordinate 11,079 of JASANF010004661.1, read as the reverse complement.
TTTTTTAGGATGAGTATTCATTCCCCAGTTTGAGTTTCAATCACTCTAGTCCTGTGATAAATGGGTCTTGCTGCATTCCTGCGGACGGTGCAAAGCGGAGACTGGATTTTTTCTGTTTAATTAGTTATATAATTATAGCACACTATTTAATTGCATACTTTAAAACTATTAGTATTACGAGTGCGTATATATTTATTATATTTCTGATTCGATTTATAATCGAGCTTACACAAGTTTTACTGAACAAGCAGTGCGGAAGAAGAACAAATATATTAATATTATAGTGATAATTAACCGATTCTATTTATATATCTGTCCAAAATGATCAGTATATCAGTGAAACTGATGGCGCCCTACCCACTGTACCGGCGGGAGGAGGTGCCACCGGTGTTCTGGGAAGTGGGAATCCGCGAGGGCTATCGCAAGCCGCACAGCTCAGCCCTGGAATGCATTCGCTCTGCCTTCATGCCCACGAACGAGACCATGAACTTCTGGACCCATTTCGTGCCTTTCTGGTACTTCCTGTGGCAGCTGCGTCGACTCTGCAGCGACGACTCCTTTGCCCAGGACACCTACCACCTGCCCTACCTTGCCTACTTGTGCACAATGGTCTGTTGTCCAATTGCCAGCTGCCTTGCGCACTTGTTCAATGTGCTCTCTACGGATGCCAGACATATATGCTTTTTCCTGGACTATATGGCCCTGTCCAGCTATGGCTTCGGCTCCGCAATGGTCTATCATGCATATTGCTTTGATGCCTGGTTCTTCAATACATGGTATTCTAGTGAGTGGAGTTTTTGTTGTCGTTTGCTGACGTGGGTCACTGAGGGGCTTGAGCAACGTACCAATGACTGGGGGGAAAATGGGTGAGGAGCGGGTGGGATGGGCAGACCATATTGAACTTTAGGGTAAGATTTTTCTGGTAAAGGAGGTAAAGACTCCTTGGGTCAAGTTTGCCGCTTTGATTTCGTTGCTTTAACCAGAACAATAAGGAATTGGGATATTGCAGTCCCCCAAGGAAGGTGGCATACATGTAACAACACAAAAATTCTGAGTACCCCTCTCCTTTTGGTGGGACCCCTCTGAGACTAGGTACCCTTTAACGCAATTTTTACCATTTTCAGCCAAAAATGTTGCTATTTTGACAGTTTTTAGACAAAATTTAGGTAAAAATCGCTTAGATTTATTATTATTTATTTTTTAACTGCCGAGAGATAAAATACTTTAATCGCTAATATCAAGAGTACATAATAGCTTCTCACTCTATATAGAAGAAGAGTGAGACACTCTCCAGCCTGCCTGTGTTCTAGCACAGGCAGATGCGCTGGTCGTTTTCAGGCTACATGTTGACATTCTATGCAACATGTGGCTGACCAATCAGCGCGTAGATTCCCTGCGTAACACACTTTAGTATATAATCGCTGATGCGTTGATAAGCATTAAGATAGTGATAAAAGCTTAATAACTCATTATTTATTCATAGTCTGCTTGCAAAAACATTAAAAAAGGTTTGCGAATACCTCTAGGGATATTTTGGCAAACTTTCAGCGAAATTGATTGAGAAACTTTTGAGATATTAAGTTTTCTGAATTTCTTCAAAGTTTCTCAATCAATTTCGCTGAAAGTTTGCCAAAATATCCCCAAAGGTATTTGCAAACCTTTTTTAATGTTTGTACAACCAGACTATGAATAAATAATGAGTTATTAGCCTTTATTCCTATCCCGTTTTTTGATTGGAGCGCGTGCACAGGCGTCTGCCAATCAGAGAATAGAAGCTCGCTTCTGATTGGCCAGTCACATGTTGCATAGAATGTCAACATGTAGCCTGAAAACGACCAGCGCATCTGCCTGTGCTAGAACACAGGCAGGCTGGAGAGTGTCTCACTCTTCTTCTATATAGAGTGAGACGTTATTATGTACTCTTGCTAATATTCAGCATCGATAAAGCCAATGCGTCAAAAGTCATAAGTTTTATATACATACGTACACTTATCTTGACGTCTAGTAACACTGAATCTGAAGTAATTGTTTTGCATGTGATGGTCTAACTTAGTTTACTCTAAAAGTACACCTTTATTCTGCAAAGTAACCCCCTGTGACTGGTTTGTTGCAGAAGCCTTTCCGTACATGACAGCGGTGCTTGCCCTGTCGTCGACGGTGCTGGCGTGCCAGTCGCGCTACGTCTTGCGGCCGGGTCTGAAGAAGGTCATGCGGATCCTAGCCTATGTGGTTCCCACGCTGGTCACCAGCTCACCCCTCCTCTGTCGCATGGCCCACTGCGCCCTCACCGGCTGTCCGGACCCGGCCGTTCCCGGCCATGGGCGACATTTTGCCTGGGCCCTCACTGCCTTAGCCTTTTATAGCTTTCACATTCCTGAATGCTTTGCACCGGGTCGATTTGATATACTGGGTCATAGCCATCAAGTTGGTTTTGGTTTTCTCAAGGTTTTTCTGTTGGCTAATTTGTTCTGTTTATACATATTGTATGCAGAAGTTTTCCTTTGGCTTTCTATACTTCAGCAGAATGAGTATATGACCCAGTCCCCGTCAAAGGCGCATTTATAGGGCTCTGCAACTTTACTTCTGTAGACAGTAGTAGCCAAAATTAATTGTTATTGTATATATAATTTAAAAAACCTCTTCAACTTAACTACCATACCACTATAGTGAAAGTGTTGTTTTGTCACACTATATATATATATATATATATATATATATATATATATATATATATATATATATATATATATATATATATATATATGTATATATATATATACATATAACATATATATTTATAGATTGTCTCTGAACACGCTGTAAACTTTACCTCAACTTGCTAATCGCCAATCACTATATAGATTTCCTAATTTAAACCGTTTAAAATGGATAGTTTTATCTCATCTTTTTCGTGCAAAAGCAAATTCATCGTGTTTATGGCAATATTGTCACTGGTGCGTGCAGCAACCCCCCGCCGGTTTTACTATAATGAATTAGATTTCTCTCGCCCCTCCCTGCTCATTTGCATTATTCATAGGAACAAAAACTCGCTAGCTATCTCGCATCTCTCATATTTCTCTGTTTCCTTGTTACATTATTTGACTGACTTTTTACGTGTCCTTGCAGATATTCCACGTGCTGTGCATGCTGGCCAGCTATGATCAAATGTGGGCCTGCTATACGGATATGCAAAACCGTCGCGCCTTGCTAGAAGCCAATCACCACGGCGTGGGCATGGGCCAGTTCCAGTTCGGCCTGACCGTGGCCGTGCTGCTCATCAACTGCGCCATTACGGCCTTCTTCATTCTGCGCCTCATCAGCATTCGTAGGCGGGGCTTGAAGCCCATTAGCTCCGCCTCCTCCCAATTAGCTCAGTCAGCTGACAATGATGGACAGACAGAGGCTGACAAACCGGCGACCTGGAGCGTGTCCAATGGATCAGCTCCGGTCGGCCTTCGCCTGTCACAAGATGGCCTTGACCCCGCCTCCAATCCGAACCAGAGAATGGGCTCATTTTCTGACGATACCGCAGACCTGCTGTTTGACAGTCTGACCAGTATATGCAGTAGTGGAGGTGCTGTCACCTCTGTTCGTACCAATCATACGCTAGTCAACAGTGATTCACCAGCCGAGGATGAGGACGCTTTTATTAGTTTTTCCGGGCTCAATCAGCCAGCCACTGGGCAGAAGCCTGAGGCAAAGGAAACGAGACTGAGATCTTGCGGCCAACGACTGTCCAGTGTTCGTGACATTTGATTAGGTACTATTTTTGATAGGCTTATTATTACTACTGTTCTATTTATCGTCACATTTTTAGTTTTTCCTTCTTCGTGCGCCATTGGACGTTTATATAAAGTGCATGACTACTATTATACATAGCATATCATACTTACAAATCTAGTACGTTTGGTGTTTAAGGAATATATTGAAAAGTTGAGTCTGTAAAAAAACTATTAGCTTCGATCAGTATACATAATTATTTCAATCCGTGGATTTTTCATTTGGGTTGGGATAATCAGATCCTCTATATTATTATGATAGTCTGTCACGAGTTCTAAAAACAATGTTTTGTTCGCACTAACTTGGGATTAAAGTTCATTTCGAAATAACTGACAAAAATATTTTTTGGATTGCAAAACATTGTCTTGTTATCCTATCCTTTATATGTTTGCCAAAAAAATACGCGCGAACCTGTGATCAATACCATACCGAACAGTTTGTGAACTTGGGCATAAGTTATGCATTGATTTGACATTTGACTTACAAAAGGCCCGTGTGGGACACCAAACGTAACGCCTTCATTTAAATCGAGCTGTGTTATTTTCTAGTGTATTTGTATTATATAATATTTTATGGAATTTAGTCATCTGTAGTTAAGGTCCGTTTAGAGAATTTTAGCATTCGTAGTATTTAGCTCTGTTTGAATCTATGGCATGTGATTAATATTTTTGAAATACTGAATATTATAATATGCTTTCGTTTTTACCGTTGTCCGTTAAAAAATTAACGCTGAGGCGTATCTTTTTGAAATATTTACAAATTTGGACGTGTCAAAATCATTGCGCTTTGTGTTTGTATTATTTGTTTCCGTGTTAATGCCTCTGCCTCAGACTAGAATATGTTCTCCGATTAAAAATGTCGGAAAAATGTCATCCTGTCATCGATTTACCCGTGATTTGAGGATAATTTCTTATGGTCGATTCAAACTTTTAGACGAATATTCGTTCGGCCGGCAAAAGAACGATAAATTGCCCCATTGTTGTGGCGTTTTTTGTGATTTTGCCATTCTAAACGGACATATATATATACTGCTGTAAGTAAGACTTTATTTTCACCCTAACCCGGATTCCTTAATTGCAAAAGACAGTGACGCGCTTGAGTATTGTTGCTATATTTGTAGACAGTATTGAATTGGACAAAATTGCAGCAGTTATTCGGATTTTTTGGACTTGTTTTCTAATGCTTGTTACTTGTACTTGCTGTTCTTTTCTTGTACACATTGTTATAGGTCGCTGTCGGCTGTGTATTTAGTATTTTGTTCAAAGCAGGTCTGTGCTGTAATTGTTGATTGATTCTTAATAGTTTATATACACCTACTGCATACATTTTCTGTTTTATTGAATTTACATCAACTGAATTATTGACTGACTAAACTACTATATAATACTAGATTAGATAGCATATACATGCCTGATGGTAAATGGTCGATTTAAACTGAGCTGCTCAGTTGACGAAAGTCTGTTATTGGTGTACATGTTCAAGTTTACAGTTTCACCGCCTGAACACATACAGCTTGAGAATGAACCGACCTGTAGTGGGAGCGTTACAACCACTTAAATGTATTACTTTAATGTTGGTACGAAGAAGCAAAGTAGATTTTATGGTGGCAGCATTTGTGCTTTGTGTTTGTACAGTTAACAGTATTTATTTACTATTTTAAGAACAGTCGTTAAAAACACAGACACTATGCCATTATGGACAAGTTTTAAGCCTAAATCTATTGTACAAATTCTGAAAGCAAATTTTGAAAGTTTAAATTATCTGCACAGAAGGCTTTGCCTAAGCACTATCCTTTGCACATTTGCTGCTAGCCACCCCTGGTGCGTGCTGATAATTATTCACCTGGGACTACACTGCTGCGGGTATATGCCAGCTTTCTTTATTAGCTAACAGTATAACATATTTTGTAATATGTATTGTTCCGCCTTACTTAATTTGGCTTGGGTTCACAAAAGATCTCTTCTGAAAAACAAACTTCACCTTTTTTCACCTATTGGAATGTAGTTTTCAAATTGAACATGAATTCAAAAAATTAGATTTTTCACTGTACATAGAGGGTCATATTCTGCTAAAAACTGCTCAGACACAGAAATCAGTGTTCAAAACTGTTTTTATTTGAATTTTATCTAAATTTTTTTGTCATGTCTTCAAGGTCAAGCATGACTGAATCGGGAAAGTAAAGACCTTTTTGTGTCTACGAAAATACCATTCCTGTGATTGTTTTAGTACAGTAGTTTCAGCCAATTTAATGTGATTGTTTTAGTACAGTATTTTCAGCCAATTTAAACTAGTTGTTTTATCATATTTATAGTTTATTATGCTTTATGTAAATATGCAGCTTAGCTTTTTGTAGCTTCGTTGTTCTGTTTTCAAATTCTATGCACATTATCAGTTTATCACTTATTTTCATACCAGTTGTCCACTGCATTATGTGCTGGACATATTTATTCACGTCTGGCGAAAGAAATTGGTCATTTTTACAAGTGATAGGGTTTAAGGCTAGTTTTATTGTCACAAAAACGCAATACGGACACGGATTTTTTTAGTTTTTTCAATCTTAACCTCCATCCTGGCTTTATGATCTGTTTGCGGTTCTACACTAATTATCATTCTGATTTAATTCAAATATCAAATGTCTGTACACTATACTAGTATAAACATGCATACTTCCGTTACCTTAATAATAAAAGTCTTTGTTTGCCTTTTTGACTGTGACAGTGTTACGTGTAGGGCGCAATTTAGTCTTGGATATTGGACCCCGGTCTGAAAATGGACCCTAGTGCCAAATCACCAAAATTTCGCTTCAACTGCAGTTTTCGGCCTATAAGAGCCCCGTTGGGTCTACTCAACCTCAACTTTTGACTTGTTGGGTTGCCGACCCCTGCAAAGCAGGGTACAACCCATTGCATTCGCTTTCTGTATGCTTTTGTTAATTTTTGATACCTCAAGGGTCCCCCCTTGTGAACTTGAAAAAATTTTGGTAATGGATTTGTGACCCTCTGGACTCCCATACTGACTCATCTATGGGGGGGGGGGGTTAAAATGGGTCACTTTTTCAACATTGCGAATTTTATGTTTTTTGGGGCAATTTGACCGCCTAAACACGAATCTGAACTCCATTTGTGTGTGCGACTCTCGTGAAAACCTGTGCGACCGCTTCTGCTCCAGATAACCAAGGGATCCAATTTTCGAAATTGGAATTTTGAAGTCCCCAGTGTTAATTTGGGCACCTGAACACGAATCCGAGGTTCATTTTTGTCTAGAACCCTCTGAAACTAGTACAAATGGTTCAAAATTTCAAAATTGATATTTGGATGCTAGGGCAATTTGTGCCCCTGAACGTGAACCCTATGGTCTGTTTTATTGCAGGATCAACCAAGAAATTGCCAGCAGGCCACAACAGGTTTCAACCTATGCAGGTACTGCAGGCAACGGCAGGTGCTCTGGAGCAGAGGCGGTCGCACAGGTCTTCATGAGTCGCACACACAAATGGAGCTCAGGGCCCGATTTATCGAAGCAAAATGTTCGTCGTTGAAAATGCTCGTCGTTGAAAATTTTGGATTGATCGAAACATTTTCAACGACGAACATAACACGTAATTATAGGACAAATGTTCGTCGTTGAAAAACAAATGTTCGTCGTTGAAAAACAAATGTTCGTCGTTGAAAAACAAATGTTCGTCGTTGAAAAACAAATGTTCGTCGTTGAAAAACAAATGTTCGTCGTTAAAAAACAAATGTTCGTCGTTGAAAAATTTTCAACGGCGAACATTTCAACGGATGTCTTGAGCTACGTTGACATGTTCGTCGTTGAAAATTTTTTCAACGACCAACTTTTGTCTTTTAGAACATAATGTTCTAAAAAACCAAAGCTCGTCGTTGAAAAATTTTTCAACGACGAACAATCTCAACGACGAACTTTCAACGACGAACATTTGTTTTTCAACGACGAACATTTGTTTTTCAACGACGAACATTTGTTTTTCAATGACGAAAATTTGCTTTTTCAACGACGAACATTGATGTTTCGATAAATCGGGCCCAGATTCGTGTTCAGGCGGTCAAATTGCCAGGGGGTCAGGGGTAGGGCAAAAAAGTTAAACTTTAACTTTAACTAAAATTAAAAAAGTTAGGGGTCTTACTTTAACTTTAACTTTAACTTCAAAAAAGTTAAAGGTCTTACTTTAACTTTAACTTAATTTAAATTCAAGCACCCATACTTTAACTTTAACTTAAATTCCGCCAATTTCTTAACTTTAACTTAAATTATAACTTTTATTCAAAATTTTGAATCTATACTTTTTTATAACTTTTTTATTTACGGTAAGATAATTTAAGAAATATTTTAATTGACGTTTTAATTAAAAAAATTATTGTCAAATTTAATTTTTTTCTTCCGACGCTGTAAACAACCGTAATTTTTGGTCGTGGTACCTATTCTTACTGGAGGCCGCTCAGCTTAACGCATTCACAACATATCGTAGGTAAGTGGCTCATATGATTGTATTGTTGAAGTAGTGTAGTGGTAAACCTTCTAGAGAATAAAATCTGCAACTGCATAGTGTAAAAGTAGCAGCCACAGCGAATATAATTAACACGCGAAGTTGACTATTGAGTTGTCAAAAATTTGTGATTATAAGAACTTTTGTTTGGTATTTTTTTAAACTCAATACACATGCTAATCACTTGATCGTCTAGTCTGATGTCTGTTTTGTACTTTCCTTCTACATAGTTATAAGCAAGAGTACATAATAGCGTCTCACTCTATATAGAAGAAGAGTGAGACACTCTCCAGCCTGCCTGTGTTCTAGCACAGGCAGATGCGCTGGTCGTTTTCAGGCTACATGTTGACATTCTATGCAACATGTGACTGGCCAATCAGAAGCGACCTTCTATTCTCTGATTGGCAGACGCCTGTGCACGTGCTCCAATCAAAAAACGGGATAGGAATAAAGGCTAATAACTCATTATTTATTCATAGTCTGGTTGTAAAAACATTAAAAAAGGTTTGCAAATACCTTTGGGGATATTTTGGCAAACTTTCAGCGAAATTGATTGAGAAACTTTGAAGAAATTCAGAAAAGTTTATATCTCAAAAGTTTCTCAATCAATTTCGCTGAAAGTTTGCCAAAATATCCCTAGAGGTATTTGCAAACCTTTTTTAATGTTTTTGCAAGCAGACTATGAACAAATAATGAGTTATTAAGCTTTTATCCGTATCTTAATGCTTATCAACGCGTCAGCGATTATATACTAAAGTGTGTTACGCAGGGAATCTACGCGCTGATTGGCCAATCACATGTTGCATAGAATGTCAACATGTAGCCTGAAAACGACCAGCGCATCTGCCTGTGCTAGAACACAGGCAGGCTGGAGAGTGTCTCACTCTTCTTCTATATGGAGTGAGAAGCTATTATAAGTAAAGTATAACTTGTTATAAGTAAGCATCGCTACCCATCGAATTAGCGTTGTCGAGTGGTCAAAAGCGCTAGTCCACAAGTTGTTGATACTTCGAGGGTTCGACCCACATACATAATGTGCTCAGTTTTTTGCTAAAAATTTACGCAACTTTTGTCAGCAAAAACTGTTGTGATCTTAGATTTTCTTGTCAAAATATGCGATTGCGTGATTGAATTGATACCAAACTTGCCTATAACTGTAAGGCTTGATGTCACCACTTGATCTTATGTTGGGCAAAGGCGTACCCAGGGGGGAAGGTTCTAATTCTCCCCCCCCCGAAATTTTTTCCCAGTGATTTTTATTCCGCCTAGAGGCGGAATATTTGGAATGATATTTTAGCACCAGGAGTACATACTCCGTGCTGTGAGCCACTACAGGGCCTACGCTTATCATAGGCCTAATATAGGGCAGTCTTTTTTTTCTGCCAATGGGGGCCAAAAATCACGAAACGAATCTGAAACAAAAAACTAAAAGTTATATTAGAATCTACATCTGGTATCTTGAACTTAGTGTGAAATTTAAAATCTGAAGTACGTACAATGTTTCTCTCGCGGTCAATTTTGAACTTTTTCTCGTAGGCCCCCCCTGGATGTCTGTAATTTGAAATACAGCTTGGAGAAAGGCCAGCCAATCCGATAGTAATGCAAATTACTCAGAAATTCTAAGCCAATTAGCAGCCGTACTGTCTACGTACATGACACGGCAGACCAATCAGTTTGCAGTGGGTGGAGTTTTTGTTGCATAATATGCAAATTAGTCTGACAGTCTGCATAAACTAGTCAGCTCGTCGCCGTGACTGGCGGCAGAGGACATCAGCTCAGTTCGCAGCTGATTTAACAGCTCTAATGAACGAGCTATGTTTGCACCGAACGTTTTGGCCAGTCCGGCACGTACATAGGACGTGAACAGCTAATGATTACTGAGCGCAGCTAAAGATTACCAAAAAATAGCATACTTTTCATAGCGTTTCATAGGTGTCTTTGTTACTTTTATAAATATGTAGCTGCTTTAACTTTTAATATGATAGTTAACGGGAAATTTGCGACCATGAACGCAGCACACTGGTTAGTCAACACGACCCTGGTTACAATGCAAACCGACGGTAGCGACAAACCAAGACCACTGACGAACTGAGTGACCGACAAAGGGCAAATTTTAAACTCTGGCAACAATGATCAAATCAAACCCTCTGCAGCGACACTATTTCTGTAGCCATCAAACAGTAAACTAAAATAAGTGCCGTTCTGTACGTATGTATTTAGCTCGAAGTGGGACGTTGCCTCGGCTTAGAAGCTGGGGCAAAACCCATATCCATTTGGGTAAAAGTAGAGTAAAGTAAGGCAAAGGGTCTAGCTTTAACTGAAGGTAAAATTTGACCACGGTCGGACTGACTTTTTCTAAAGTTTTAGGTATCATATGGTCGTTACTCCAAAACTGTAACCTTATTCTAGCCAACACTTTCAGTAACAAAACAATCTACACATGAGATAACCTTAATGTTTCCAGCAAACAGAGTTAGTAGCTTTTGCCCAAAAAGTGACACAAACACTCACTATGTAACCAGTAATATTTTGTATCGCTTTGGCAAAAAGTGACTGTCTGATGTGGACACTGGACAGATCACTGAATTCGCTATTGGTAAAAAATGACCTGATGTGGCCAACAAACCGATGAAGCTTAGGCCAATTTCCTGGGTGTGTCACATCCTGATACCCAACCCAACACAAATGTGTAGGTATGTATAATTCGAGTGTAGCTTAGTTTAATTATTTTTGGATTATTGATAAATGCTTTTTGTGCCACCACGGCGGAATTTGTCCCTTTTAGGGACCTACTTGTT
>JASANF010004660.1:0-35393 GCA_030248245.1 Trissonchulus sp. WLG1_4 | reverse complement strand
CCCGTCCACCAAATGGTCCTCACTCCCGCGGTCACCCCGCGAACTGCACCCGCCCACAGCGGGCAGTCTCAAGCACCAACAACCCCCCCTACCCACACCCAATCTCTCCCGCCAAGGCGGGTTTTCCCTGGGAGGGCCCGGCAAGCCGGCGTTCTGGGTCCTCATAATACTACTCTGCGCCGGCGATATTGAGCGTAACCCCGGGCCGAAACCACCAGCACCCAGGTGGCCATGTGCTATCTGCAACCTGGGCGTTGGGTACTCCGGCTATTCAATCAAATGTATATACATCATGTAGCCTGTGGGTCCATAGTGGCAACTGCTCGGGAATCACAGCAGCAGAACTTCGTCGCCTGGGTAACAACGATATTAACAGTTTTACCTGTCGCATATGTCAGAACATCTCCACGGACAGCCGCGCGCCCACTCCACTGCAAATACCGCGTCAACCGCGTCCTAATGAGAGCAAATGGCTGTACAGCAACGGGCAGCCAGTCAAACCTAAACAAGCCAACCAACTTCGGCTCCTCCAATGGAACGTTGGGGCCGTTAACCGGAAAAAGGCTGTATATACTATCCAAACTGGCCGAAGATGTAAGTGCTGACATAATCCTAGTCCAGGAGACATGGCTGAAGCCGGGAGAAGTAATCGGGCTCTCAGGTTTCAACGAAGTCCACGAATACAGAAGAACCGGCCGCCAAGAAAATTTTACTGGAGGTGGTGTGGCTACGTGCACAAGGCACGGAATAGGATACATACGCGAAGAAAACCGACCGCTAGCGCCCACTGACACCTGCTCAGACGCCGTCACAGTCCACGTACAAACTAAATCGGGCCCATAACTGTATGCAATGTGTATGTGCCACCCATAACCAATGACGGAACAGACCAACGAACCCAGTCTGTTGATCCTGCATACCTCCCCAGCGGACCTAGAACAGCTATATGTGGAGACTTCAATGCCCACGATCCTGCGTGGGACGACAACCAGCCGTCCGACACAGCAGGGGAGGCGTTGACAGACTGGATGACAGGCCATAACATGCTTCCAGCTAATTCCAACCAACAGACCAACAAGATACAACCCTCAAACCGGCGGCGGATCTGCACCAGATATCACTATTCTGCAAGCTCGCTGGGATGGCAGATACGAATGAAACACACTAGATGTGCAGATTAGTGACCATCAGCCCATAGTGTGTGACCTGACTCTAACGCAGCCATTAGGCAAAGCAGCCGGGTTCCGTGAGGTACTCGACACAGCACTCGACAGTGAAAGGCCTGAAAACACAGTTCACAAGCTTAGCAAACAAATAACCGATGCAATAATGAAAGCAGCCGCAGAGTCCATCCCTCAGAACCGACGACCAAGACCAAAAGCCTGGTGGAACGAGACCCTCACCACGCTGCTCCGAGACTGTAGACTGGCACACAATAGCTTCCGCGCAAACAGGTCGGAGACAAACAAGCAGCGATGGGTACAGGCTGCGCAGAAGCTGAGGACAAGTATCCGCGAGGCTAAGCGTCAGTCATGGCAAGAATATGCCTCTCGGCTAGACGCGCGAACATATCCAACGAAAGTGATGCGAGTCATAAAAGCCATCTCTGGAAGACGTACGGACTGTAATATGGATCAGGCCCTTAGGCGAAACGGACGTCTACTATTGACTAACAAGGCCAAAGCGGACGGCTTTGCGAAAGAATACGCCGAAATCAGTCACCTGAAGGAAAATAAAGGAGACCGAAAGCAGAAAGCCAAAGTGACCAATGCCCTACGCCAAAAATGCAGCTGTAATAACTCCTTGTGCCCAGAATACTGCCTAGCAGAACTGGAGCTGGCTCTGAAACAGCTTAAAACCAAATAGGCGCCAGGCCTCGACGGAGTGAGTAACGAAATGTTACTACAGCTGAGCCCGAAAGCTAAAAAACACCTGCTGTGTATGTTTAACCTATCCTGGACCTCAGGACAGACCCCAGCAGCATGGCGCAAGACCAAGATTATACCCATAGCAAAAAAGGGCAAACCAGCAGAAGAAGTCAGCTCCTTCAGGCCTATAAGCCTAACCAGCTGCACTGCGAAGTTGTTCGAACGAATGGTACAGAACAGGCTGCTACACTGGCTTGAAAGTCGGGGGAAGCTTAGCCAGTACCAAGCCGGATTCAGACCATAAAGAAGCACTGAAGACCAGATACTGCGGCTAATCCAATCAGTCACAGATGGGTTCACAGCAAGAAAGCCAGCAAAGCGCACTGTGATGGTCCTTATTGATTTCAAGCGCGCTTACGACACGGTTTTGCGAACTGGTCTGCTCTCCAAAATGATAGCAATGGGCATCCCAAGGTGTTGTGTCCGCTGGGTCAAGGACTTTCTCTCGGACAGGCTAGGCACGGTAGAGGTCAATGGTCAACGGAGCCGCTTCAGGAAATTCCATCAAGGAGTGCCACAAAGAAGCTGTCTGTCTCTACTGCTCTTTAACATCTTCATGTACGACATCCTGGGTGACGCCCCGGAAAACGTGTCAGCCTCTCTTTTTGCGGACGACCTTGCGGTTTGGGCGCAAAGCAGCAGTGTGAATGAGGCGGAGCTAATGCTGCAAGAAGCGCTCAATAAAATCAGCGACTGGTCCAGCAAGTGGAAGCTCCAGATAAACGTAGACAAGTGCGAAAGCTGTCTGTTCTCTACGTGGAGCAAAGAAGCAAATCTGCGCACCGCCCTACAGATAAATGGCCTACCTATACCGTTCGTGCCTAGCCCTACATTCCTTGGAGTCACATTCGATCGGCTTCTAAACTTCGGCCCTCATGTAGCCAAGCTGAAGGCGAAGGCGTGGCCACGGCTCAAAAATCTAACCTCTCTAGCCGGTACAGACTGGGGATGTGAAAAAGAAGATATGCGTCTGCTTTACCTCACGTTTGTCCGGTCGGCCATGGAGTACTGCGCTGGCGCATGGATGCCGGTAGCCTCAGCAACTCATCGTGAAACAGTGGAAAAAATTCAGCACCAAGCGGCCAGAGTAATTTATTATATACAGGGTGCCACCGTGCCGCGCCCACGGACATCCTGCTATTAGCGGTCAACTTAATACCGCTGCACCTAAGAGCCGAAATGCTAACTGCAACAGCCTAGAGAAATCACTGCGACTTCAGAACGATAAATCTAGATATATCCTAGCGAACAACCAGTCAGCCAATACCAGAGCACTGAAGTCACAAACGTCCTGGCGTGCAGTCGCAAACAACATAAGTGCAGCAGCCGGGCTTAACGACCTAACTCGAGAACCTATGCTACCGCTCTGCCACGTAACCCCCTACCCCCCCCCCCGAGCGTAGAACCCCGACGATCGTTGCCAGGCCCAGCTTGGTGCGCCCCGTGCCCCGAAATGCCCCACCAGAAGCTCGCAAAGCAGCAGCAATCGAAACCCTGAACGAAGATGAAGAACCAGATATTGAAAATTGGACAGATGGGGCAGTGGCGGGGGGCACGGACCCGGGGGGCAGTGGAGCCTACATCACATTTAGAGGTGACCGCGAGCCCGTCAAGCTCACTGCTCCAGCAGGGACTTTCGGTCAATCTTCGGCGGGGGGGGGGAATTATTTTTGGCCCTCAAACGCTTCCTACCCCATCTTTTAATAAAAATATAGAACCCCCATCGTCAGCCAAGCCCCCAATCTGATCTCTAGCCCCCAAAATAGATGTCGCCCCTTTTAATAAAAATCTAGAGTGAAATTATTGGTGTTAAAAACCTTAGGGGTGGAATAAGTCGGAAAAACGGCATTTTTTCGCCTAATGATCCGGAGTCCCCCTACATCCCCCAAACCCAGAGGGGGTCAAAATTAAACGCTCTTTCGAATAGGCTAGGTTAGAAGTTTGTAGGATGTAAGCTTTAGCTGGAAATCAAACTTTGTCCAAAAATTAAACTTTACATAAAAATTTTTGCGCAAAATTGGATTTAGGCGAAAATACTCCATGAAATGAAAACCTGCTGCTACCATTGAAAGAGCAACTTCTAATCTACAAAATGCTGAAAAAATTTTGTAAATCGGGTTAGGCTTTGAAAAGTTACAAAACTTTTTCTGAAGCTACCTGGACCAGGCTGATTGAAGCGCTACAAGTAAGGTTCCGTACAAAAATCGGGCTATATCTACGAAATTTTTTAAATTATGAAGCTAGTTGAGGTTTTTTAGTGCGGTAAAGTCATTTCTGATGCTCTTGGCAGGTTTTTTCTTCAAATTAGGCCTCAGGCTTAGGCTTAGTGCTTAGGCTTAGCGCTCAGACGCAGAGCTCAGGCTTAGGCTTAGTGCTTAGGCTGAGGCTTAGGCCCGTATTCACATACTAACACTAACACTTAAAGTTAGTGTAAACCCTAACTTTAAGTGCTTCGTAGCACTAAATTTAGTGTTACGAAGCACTTAAAGTTAGTGTTTACACTAACTTTAAGTGTTAGTGTTAGTATGTGAATACGGGCCTTAGTATGTGAATTCGGGCCTTAGTGCTTATGCTTAGGCTTAGTATTTGGGTGAGCAAGGGATTAGTCTTTGTTGCCAGTGGCGTATTTAGGGGGGGGGGGCTGGGTGGGCTGCAGCGCGCCCCCCTTAGCGATTTGAGCCCCCCCCTTAGAGGGTCGCAGCCCCCCCCCTTTCCGAAACTTCAAAAGCTGACAAGTGTTTCTGATACCTCCACAATTGACAAATTCTACCTTCAAAATTAAAAAAATCTCTAAGTTTTTTCCATTCTGATGATGTTTTTTCGGCTCAGATACCTTTTTTCTTTGTGCATGCCTATATATATGCCAGGTCTATTATCATATTCTGTGCTAATTGATTAATGTCTCACATGTTTGTATAGTTAGATAGGGTAAAAAATACAAAATTAAATACAAAGTATACTATTTTTTGCTTTGCTGCATACATGTTTGTATTTTTTGTTTGTATTTTTTTGCATACATGATATTTTTTACAATTTTTTCACTTTTTGTTAATTTTAATTTTTGAAGCATTATTACACCAATCTGCAGTGGCGTAGCCACAAAAAATTTCGGGGAGGGGGGATGAGGTTTCTTTGTTTTAAAACGTTAAAAATGCATTTAATTGATATTTTAACGCTAAAAACGACACATATTAGCAATTTTCGGCCAATTTATAGTTTCTGTATAATAAAATTAGCCACAGTCGACCATTTGGAACTTTGAATAATGATCTGCTAACGGCAAGTGTATCCGCGTCTCGTGTGTCCCTAAATTTTCAACCCTAAAATTGCAACACACATCAGAAACGGTCGTTCTTGACGACGGATCAGAAAAAGCCACCTGGCAAAAGCATATTGCAAGGATAAATCATCGCAAAACCCCAATTTTTGAACGCAGCCATAAAATAGCCTACGCTGGCCCATAGCACAAAAAGATTCACTCCAACTCTTATGTACGCAGCTGTACACAACGGGCTTTTACGCCAAATGGACGTGACTTTTGTTCCCCGCTCGACTATATATAACGTAGGTCATAGGCCCTTGGGCCTATTTTTTGATCCATGAGCTTAAATAATAATGTTTAATATTTTAAAATTATATATTTTTGTTTATTTTATGTCAAAAGTGCAGTTGTCAGTGCAATGTAGATGGTTAAAACCTCAAAAAAGCTGAAACTTCAAAAAGTGTAGTTTTCATTGCAATGTCGATGGTTAAAACCTCAAAAAAGCTGAAACTTCTGGGGGCTTCCGCCCCCAGACCCCCGCGGGTTAAATGCAGTTGGGGGGGGGGGGGGAAATAGTGGACCTGTTTTTTTGAGTAGAGCACCTTGGGGGAAGCATTTTTGCTTCAAGAACCCCTATTTCATTTTTTGGATTTTTTGAGATACGACCCCCCGAAATCTGAACCCTCAGTGAGGGACGTTTTCGCAAATTTTGTCCGAAGCCCTTGTATTTTCCGTTCTAATCGTGTCTAAATGGTGTCAAATTATTGTTTGAAATTTTTTAGGATCAAAACAAAAGCTTTTTAACCGGGTTCCTGCCGAAAAAATGGCCAAATTCGCCAGAAACGTCCAATTTTTGACCAAATTCAAACTTGACTTTAATCTAGGCTTGGGCTTAGGCTTAGGCTTAGGGCTTAGGCTTAGTATGGGGCTTAGGCTTAGGCTTAGTATCAGGCTTAGGCTTAGGCTTAGGTTCAGGCTTAGGCTTAGGCTCAGGCTTCGGCAATAAAAAAACGAAATTTTCAGAAAAAATCCTGCCAGCTTAGCCTAGAGAATCCTGCCAACTAAGCCTAGACGATGCCTTAAAACATCATAACGCACTCAAAACTATCCAAAAACAGAGATTATAGCCATTTTTGGCTTCGAACTTTGGCCTACGTTCACTTCCAAAAACACTGAAAAAGCAATTTTCAAGGGGTCATAGCTCGGAAAATCCAAATTTGTGGATAGGGGTTCTATTACAAAAAATGCTTCACTAAAGGTGCTCTACTCCAAAAAATAGGTCCACTATTTTTCCCCCCCCCCCCCCCAACTGCACTTGATGCGCTAGATGCTAGCTGTAGATCCACTACATTTCTTTATTTCATGTAAAAAGTGCAATTTTCAATGCAATTTCGATGGTTGAAATCTCAAAAAAGCTTCAACTTCTGGGGGCTGCCGCCCCCAGACCCCTGCAAAGTTAAGTGCTTGCTGCAGATTCACTATTGTAGTTTATCGATGGTTACAATTACAAAAAGGTCCGAGGGTTGCCGTCCCCGCCAGACCCCCTTTGATCGGCGGTGGCTCACAGTTGCTCCGCACCCCCCGCCCCCCCCCCCCGGTCGCAGCCCCCCCCTTTGCGAAATCCTGGATACGCCACTGTTTGTTGCGTGCATCAAATAAAAGCGCACTTGCTACTGTGGAATCATAAATAACGCTGAACTTTTGCGCCTAATTTGACTGTCAGTGCCAGCTTGATGCTGAGCATCAGTGACATTTTGAATTAGTATTTATGGTATTTGAATTTATTAAAAATTGGTACTTATGACTAAAGATGGCAATTTTGCTGGGAAAATGTAATTATTTTATTGTCTACCCAAAAAGAAACAAAAACTTTCGATATATGAGCTCAGTTTGACGTGTATTTCGCCTTGTAGGAAAATTGAACTCTTTTGGCAAAATTGAGCAGAATATGTTGCAAACAAAGCTGAATTAAATATACTATTGTGTTACTTTATGATGATCAAATTCAAGACTGAATTATACGACTGTATTAAGGGGGCGCTCCGGGAATCAAGGATTTGGGCCATATTTTTTAAAAACAGCCAAAATGGCCTACCATTCTTGAAGAAAAGGTGCCCAAAATACTATTTCTGATGTTTTGACGCTCATATCTCCATAGCAAAAAATTTTGAAAAAATGGGACAATTTGCTGATTTTATTCGACTTTTACACAAATTCAGCAAGTAAGCCAGTGCATCAACGCTTTTTGAGGTTTTCCAAACAGACGATACGTAAATTTTATTAGTCGTAATGAAAAATTAAAACATTTTATTGCGTTCTGTGCAAAAAAATCGCACAAGAAACCATTTTCAGAAGCAGCAGACTCAAATATAAGCTGTGTGAATACAAAACCAATTTTTCGGCATTCGATTATAAAAGGCTGGTAAAATATTTTTCTACGAAGTTTTGCACAAGTATAGTCTTAGGCTCTGCGCAGTTGAACAAATTTTTAGTTTTTTAAAATAAAGCTTGGAAATTTTTTTATATTAATTTTATTGCTCAGAGTTCAACTTCGAAAACACATAATGACATTTTTTATCCAAATCAGACATAAAAGCTAAAAACCAAAATAATGTTCAACTAGAGAAGCACATAAGCTACATTTTGGTATATAAAGTGTGACGATACGCAAAGTATAAGCAGAGTTATCGTTTGCCGAAAATTCACTCACGTTTGGTGCTCTGGGAGTCACGTGACATGATCACGTGATCTGAAATTTTGCCTCCAGTGTTCCTTTGTGCCATACTACATATATGTGTAGTAAAGTTTGACATTTGCCAACATTTTTGCCAATTTTCTGTGTAACCCCCGATTCCCGGGAATCGGGGGTTACATCGAAAATTGGCAAAAAATTGGCAAATGTCAAACTTTACTATATGTACTATGGCACAAAAGAACACTGGAGGCAAAATTTCAGATCACGTGATCATGTCACGTGACTCCCAGAGCACCAAACGTGAGTGAATTTTCGGCAAACGATAACTCTGCTTATACTTTGCGTATTGTCACAAATTATATACCAAAATGTAGCTTATGTGCTTCTCTAGTTGAACATTATTTTGGTTTTTAACATTTATGTCAGGTTTGGATAAAAAATGTCATTATGTGTTTCCAAAGTCGAACTCTGAGCAATAAAATTCATATAAAAAAATTTCTAAGCTTTATTTTAAAAACTAAAACAATTGTTCAACTGCGCAGAGCCTAAGGCTATAATTGTGCAAAATATTGTAGAAATATATCTTACCAGCATTTTATAATCGAATGCCGAAAAATTGGTTTTGTATTCACACAGCTTATATTTGAGTCTGCTGCTTCTGAAAATGGTTTCTTGTGCGATTTTTTTGCACAGAACGCAATAAAATTGTTTTAATTTTTCATTACGACTAATAAAGTTTACGTATCGTCTGTTTGGAAAACCTCAAAAAACGTTGATGAACTGGCTTACTTGCTGAATTTGTGTAAAAGTCGAATAAAATCAGTAAATTGTCCATTTTTTCCAAATTTTTTGCTATGGAGATATGCACGTCAAAACATCAGAGATACTATTTTGGGCAACTTTCCTTCAAGAATGATAGGTCATTTTGGCTGTTTTTAAAAAATACGGCCCAAATCCTTGATTCCCGGAGCGCCCCCTTAATGATAATTTTCGACAATTCATCCCAATATGTCGAAAAATGATGATTTTCGACAAAATTTGAATTTTTTCGAAAAGCCATAAATCAACGTTTTTTCGCTTCAAAAGTGCTAAAAATGAACTCAGCGCACTGAAAAACGTATAAAATGATGTTTTTCGGCAATGAAAAGTTCAAATGAAATTTTTCCCCCTATTCTTCAGTTGCACCACCCTTTTGGTGTCGATAATAGCAATTTGAGGGGTCTGAAGATTTTTTCACTGTTTTTTGCTTTCGCACTGTAGCGTTCTCGTCAATTCTGCAGGACTAAAAATTGACAGCTTACGATTTAATTTTTCAATTGAGAATAATATTTTATACATATTAAATTGGAAACCTATCAACTCTAAAGGTCGATTCACACGCTGCAAATTTACTGCGATTTTGCCGCTGCGTTTTCTCCGCTACGGCAAAACGCACCGTCTGAACAGACGCAGCTATTTCAATGCGGAATGGATGCGTCTTGATTTTTCCGCAGCGTTTTAAACGCCAGACTGCAATTCGGCCTGCGATTTGATTGCGCTTTGATGCTGCGGACGTGTTGGTTTCAACAATATTAGCAAAGCTGTTTATCATATTTTTAAAACAGTAAAGACGCAGCAAAATAGTTTGCGAGACCCAGCGTTTGTTCAGATGCTGCGTTTTGTGTGCGACACCCTGCGTCTTGCGTTTTGCGTCAAAATCGCAGCGGCAAAATCGCAGCGTGTGAATCGGCCTTAATGGGAAGAATGCCTGCTAAATTAGCTTAATTGCCGTTTCCTGCTTCATATGTGCCGCAAAAACCCACCCGTCCCCCTGCTCCGACCTATCTCTCAGCGCTGCTCGCAACCTGTCCGACCCGAGCAAAAAGGTCGCTCTAGTGTACCTGTGCCCCAGGTGCAAAGACTCTGCCCCTGGTCTACGCCGGGATCTGGACAAACTTAAATCGGAGGTGGACTCACTGAAAGATCGATCCTATGCTGAGGTCGTTTCTAACAGTGACGGTAATGTCTCTAATGACAAGGGAACTTTGGACTTGGTGGTGACGCAACTAGCTAATTTAGAGGCTCGTTTCACTCAATTCATGAGTGCTTTCGACCCAGCTCGTTTGGTGGCTGCTGTGGCTGACGCAACTGCCAAATCGGCCTCCAAAGTCATCTTTGAAGCGGTGGCTGAAGTGGAGGAGCTCCGTGAAAAGAAACTGAATTTAGTTATCTTTGGTTTGCGACCCTCCTCGGAAAAGTCTGATTTGGATCTAGTTCGGGACATGTTTCAGGGGGTGGGGGTGGATCGGGACAAGGTGACTAACGCCTGGCGGGATGGTCCTAATGGGATTATGGGCCGTCCTCGTCTCCTGAAAGTAGCGATGTCCGACACAACAGCTAAACGAACGATTTTGGACTTGGCGCGTGAAAAGAAGTTTAATGATATTTTTATTCGCAGAGATCTTACTTTCCGTGAGCGAGAAGCCCGAAGAATGGCTGCTGCTGCTCGCTCAGCACATCCTAATAGCCACGTCTCCATCGAACCTTCTGTTCGGGTCCTGGACCCTGGTACCTCCACAACATCGTTTGAGTCTTTTCATTAAGGGTCAGTGAGTTTAACTATGTTGTGTCCAGTGTACCGATACTGAATGAAGTGCAAGTGCTTTACTTGAATATAAACGGCTTGTTTAGTAAGCGTTTTGAGTTACTGCGTGTCATTGAAACCTCTAAGCCAAATATTATTGCTGTTACCGAAACTAAGTTAGACTCTCGAATAGACCTAAGTAATTTCTTTACCAATTACGTAAGGATAGAAATCGTCATGGTGGTGGAGTATGTTTTCTTATTAATAATATGTTAGCCCATAAGACTTTACCTTGCTGCAATCTCTTTGCATCTGAAGGCTTAGCTGTCGAAATCAATTCTTTAGGGCAATCGTGTATCTTCTGCCTTTTTTATCGCCCCTCTGTGATGATACTTCTTTACTACTAATATTTTATATTACTAATATTTACTAATATTTTCAGATATCTCCCTTATCGATTTTTCTAGCTCTGTTGTTATTTTAGGAGATTTTAATACTCCTAAAGTTAACTGGACTACCTTTCATTCATCTAATAATAGGCATAGGGAATTTGCTTTAAATATGGCAACCTTGGGTCTATCTCAGCTTGTGACTAAGCCTACGAGATTCTCTCCCCTAACATATTAGATCTTATCTTTACTAATATCTCTAATTTTTTATCTACAATTGAAATTCATCCACCTTTAGCTACTTCTGATCATGCATGTATTTCATTTAAAACTTCTATGAAACGTCCCCCCTCTCATACTCGCCTTTTTCCGCTTTTTTCTAAGATGGACACTAACAGTATTTCGAAAGCCCTGATTCAGTCTGACTGGAATGTGATTTTTTGGTCCAGCACAGAAATCGGCAATTTGGTTGACTCGTTTGCTTACACACTCGATTCATCTGTATCAAGTTTAATTAAACAATTTGTCCCTTCGGTTCCTTCTAGATCCTCTGGTATCCCATGGCCTGATTATATACTACGTCTTGATAAACTACGTACTGATGCGTTTAAAACGTGGACAAGAGATTTTGATTATTTTGCTAAATTTGAGTTCAATCGCTTAACCCATATAGTCAATCAATGTCAATTAAAGTTTTTGCGTAATTTTGAGTCAAATCTAGCATTGAACCCTTCCTCTAAAAAGTTTTTTCGTTATGTTAATAATAAACTCAAAGGAAAATCGGAACTTCCCCCCTTTTTAGATAATGCACAAAATTTTGTTCTGGACCCATCAAAAAAGGCACGCACGCTAAATCAGTTTTTTAGTTCTGTCTTTACTTCTGATGATGGTTACCTCCCAAATTTCTGTACTTCAGACTATCCGGATAGTAATATTTTTCTTGATGTATCTCCGCCAGTCGTTTTCTCAAAATTGGACAAACTTTCCAAAAATATGGTTTCTGGGCCCGACTGCATTCCCTCTTGCTTTGCCAAAAGGTTTGCAGCAGAATTAGCTGAACCATTGGCTTTTATATATGATTTTTCTCTTCGTTTGGGTGTTGTCCCCAAGCTCTGGAAAAAATCTAATATTACGCCAATTTTTAAAAATAAGGGGTCCAAAAACAAAGTTGAAAATTATAGAGATATTAGTATTATTTGTAACTTTATGAAACCGCTTGAAGAAATTATCAATGATTATTTACTTAGTTTCTGCATTGATAGAAATATTATTTCTGATAAGCAATGTGGCTTTTTAAAAGGGCGCTCCACCAGCACTAATTTACTTCTTGGGCTTAGAGATTGGTTTAAATCTGTTGATACCAAAAAATTTGTTGATGTTATTTACCTCGATATTCAAAAAGCTTTCAACACTGTTTTGCATGTCAAACTTTGTTATAAGTTAGAATGTTTAGTCATTGCTCCTAATATTTTGGTATGGATAAAAAATTTCTTGAAAGACCGTCAGCAACGTGGTAGAATTAATGATGTTACTTCTGACTAGGTTAATGTTACTAGTGGGGTCCTCAAGGTTCAGTATTAGGCCCAACTCTTTTCTTAATCTATATTAACGACCTTCCGTCTGTAGTTTCTTTTTCAGAAGTCCTTCTGTATGCTGATGATCTGAAACTATACTTTGCTTTTTCTAAAAACAATTGGGTCGCCACACTGCAGAAGGACCTTGACGCTATCAATAAATGGGTGAATGAATGGCAACTACAACTAGCAATTCACAAATGCTGTGTGTTACGTATAGGTTCTTCTGATGTTCCTTCAAATTATTTTTTTTTGGTTTTTTCCTCTCTTTTTGTTTTTCTTTCTTTTTTTGGCTCTTTTTGCTCCTGTCTCTCCTTTCTCTAGGTACGTCGTCAGTTTAAAGATATGGTTCTGGCTTATAAGATATTGAATGGATATGTCAATATCCATCCTGATACATTTTTTACTCTAGCACCTGCACTTCATGGTACCCGTGGTCATGCTTGGAAACTCCAGATAGCTAGAGTTAATCTGACCCTTTGTCAACACTTTTTCAGTTTTCGTGTCTTAGCTGATTGAAACTCTCTCCCCTATGATGTTGTGGAGGCACCTACTGTTGCTATGTTTAAACGGCGCCTACGTAGCCGATGACATTTATAATGGGACATCTCTCTCTTTGTGTTGTTATTATTTCTTGTTTTCTTTTTCTGCCTATGCTAAATAATAATAATAATAAAATATCCATTTTTAATATTCACAGAAATATTTTCAAGCCAGTTACGGCAATTTTTTGTAAACCTTAGCAATTTAAATGCCAAAACCTATATTTTTATTTTTCGCTTTTTCACATTGCGTCACACTTATGTATATAACATAACATTGTTTTTTTGAACGACGCATTACACAAGTCTGCAAAACTTAACAACTACTTGGAGGATTAGTTCCAGATTTGGGATAATTTAGCACGCATATGCGTCTAAGTTGGGCTGAAATTTCAAAAATTTAGGTTTCTTAGATTTTGCTTGACACCGAGCTAACTTGCATAAATCTGTAAAAAAAGCACTTCCGTGGACTAAACCTATGTGTTCCAATCTTTTTGTGCATCTTTTATATAAATTATTTTTTAGACAATTTCTGATGTGTCATTTTTTATTATTTGCTTTAATTAAGCATATTGCGTGACATATGTACTTGGAATAACAAATTTGCATATTTTTCAAAATTTGTAAAAAATCAAGTTTGAAGAAAAGTAACTTCTTTTCTACATCATCTAAATTCGAAATGCACCAAACTTAAGGTTCAGGGTGATCCTAACATTGACTATGTTTACATCATCTAAATTCGAAATGCACCTAACTTAACGTTCAGAGTGATCCTAACATTGACTATGTTATGTTATTGTGAAGAAAAATAGTTGGTGATAAAATAGGATTTTATGACCCCTTGAAAATTGGATTTTTCAGTGATTTAGGAAGTGAACGTACTGTAGCTTGTCAAGTGTAACCCTTTAATGCCTGAATTTTTCTAAATCGCACACTAAAGTCCAAGCTTTGGCTGGGATTTGATTCACTGCCACAGACTGAGCATGCTTGAGCATGCTCAACAGCTGAGCACTGAGCTCAGCACTGTGCAGTGAGCACAGTGTTACGTATGCGAAAGTTTGAAGCCAAAAATGGCTATAATCGTTGTTTTAAATAATTTTGAGCGCGTTATGATGTTTTATACTGGTGCGGGAAAAAACCAAATTTTTCTTTTCCAAAATAACAAAAAAAACTTTTCGGGTCGTCCCCATGCACAGGAAAAAAATGAGTACAAAATTTATACAACAAAAGTACAAAAATTATACAAAAATTGTACAAAAAATTTTGTATAAATTTTGTATAATTTTTGTATAAATTTTGTATTTCTACCTTGGCAAGTTTGTATAAATTTTGTACTTTTTTGTGTAAGTTTTGTACAAATTTTGGGATAAATTTTGTATAATTTTTGTACTCAGAGTGCAAGTTTGTAATTTGTATAAATTTTGTACAAATTTTGTGCAAATTTTGCACTTCCTGTTCAAACATTTTTGTATGATTTTTGTACATTTTTTGTATAAATTTTGTGGTTTTTCAAATTTTTTTCTGGGTCCTTTTTTACTGATACTACCGGCATCAGGCTGCTTAAATGTCTCTAAAATGGCAACTAAAACCACAAAAAAATTTTCTGAATTTTGTATATAATTTGTACATTTTTTGTACAAAATTTGTACTTATTTTGTATAAATTTTGTACTTTTTCAAAAAAGTTTTTTGGGACTTTTTTCACTGATACTACAGGCACCAGGCTGTTTAAGGTGGTAGTAACGTTTTCGACAGTTTTCCAGGAGTAACATTTGACAACTTACGATTAATTTTCAATCAATAATTTATAGTACGCATATTAATTTAGGAAACTATAAATTATTATGAGATTGCTTGCTAAAATAGCTTGAAACAATCATTTTTAATTTTCACAAAAAATATTTTTCAGTCAGTTACGACAATTTTTCGTAAATTTTAAGTTTAGCTAAGCCAAAGTGGTAGCTAGTCAAAAAGGCCGTTTATTGAAAAAAGAAAAATTGACACACGGGCATGTCAAAAACCTTACTAGATAATGTGCATAAGTGTAGTTTCAGTCAAGTACTTTAACGTGAAAAAGACAGCTATTAAATTCATTGAGTCAATCAAAAGTTAAAGCACGTTATAAAAACTGTCGAAAACGTAACTACCACCTTAAATGTCGCTAAAATGGCAACTAAAACCACAAAAAAATTTCCAATTTTGTATAAAATTTGTAGGTCACTCAAACCGACAGCCCCAACAGAAGCACAAATTGCTTTCTACAAGTAAATTGTGAAGAATAATTGAGTTTTGAAATAATAGTGTGAATACACTTAATTGTGGTTTGGCTTAGGCTCAAAGCAAAATATATATATATAGTATAATAATATGTATACCAAGTAATATTTTAGGAGTTTTAAATTTCACATATATGTATTTATTTTTTGTTTTCAGGTCGCCGATTATTTATTGTTTTAATCATTAATCTCATCTTAGTGTTTGCTCTGCTCCTGCCCTGCTAGGCCCGATTTAACAATGGTCGGTCACGGCAGTGCAGGAGCACAGTAGTACGCTATATCACAATAGCTTACGGTATCAGTTAGCCTGATTCTGTGTGTTGTTTTGGTAAGTGTATGCATACATTGTATACATATGTATATATACTATATAATGTGTTTAGTATGTTAGTCTAGTTAGCATTAGAGTTTTTCCTTTTTATAATTTTTACTTGCAGATCATCATATTCCTCCCACGTACCATCTAACCTCAAGCACGGTGCAGTGTAGTGTCCGATGCCTTCATTTCGAGGCGCCACAAAATTAATCACAGCTCGTAAATAGCAAACACCGTTCCATAATTTTATGACTTTCGGAATGTTTTCCAATGCCAGTTGTTGTGGTATGCCGTATGCAGCTCCTTGATACTTAACTGAGTTCACAGTGGTTTGTTTATCTTCGGCCAAAAGATAGGGCTCAATAAACACATGAACACCTGAGCCATATTGTACAGTAATAGTACCGCTGCATTTTTCTCCATCCGGTTGCGCATAATTGCAAGGTAGTGCTGTCGTTTCAGTACTATTTCGAATTGAGGTTTCGAATTTTTCCGCATTTTTTTTCTAGTGTTGCGGATAAAACAAAGTGGCTGTGCAGCCGTTGTGGTCTAGTGCATTCCTCATCGGAGCAGTCGAAAACACTCATGCAACTAGGAACTGGGTTTAGCAAGAGTCGTGCGAGGTCACGGACAGTTGAGTCACATTTGGTTAGTTTTACAGTATATGAATGCGGCTGAACTTAAAAAAGATTGCACAAAATGTTCGCTCTTGAGGAATAGCTCGACACTAAGCTTTTCTGTGCAAATTTTTCAGCCAATTGCAGAAAGGAATTCTCATCAGCAACTTTTAATAAGAACTTCTTCACCTGAGGGCAATCAGCAAAGATACATGCAAATGAAGTAAGGATTGCATCAAATGCGCACGTGTTTGTCAGCTGAACCAAGCCGTGACCAGCCACATTACAGTAACTCAATAAATTTGCGTTTTTTAATATGGGAATGCTTGAAGCACGGCGACAAACGTCAAAGTTGGCTGTTGAGAAACCAGGATCAGCGTCAATGTATGACGTCTTTCGTTTTTTACTGTCAGTAGCCAAACCTCGCCAGTTTTCAGCCTGACTGCCGTCAAACGTAGAATGCAACTGACGCTGTGAAGCATCTGCAGTGGATGACGAAGTGACCATACACGCATCTGAGTCATTTTGGTTAGTGATTTGTTGTGACAAAGTACTGGCAAAGGCCAGTTTTATCAGGCCATCAATTGAATTCAAGTGCAATTGCACAAATTCGTCAACATGAACAGGCAGCGCAAAATTCTATTCTTTACATTGTTAAAATAACTTTCCACTGCAGAGCTTCTGTCCGCAATATTGCCATAACCGAATTTATTTATCATGATTCCTGACCATAATGGCAACCAAGTACAAACTTTAGTGATATTGCTTATAATTTCAGGCAAGCACAGCGCATTGATGACCGATCCCTTTGCACTTCTGGCGGCTTCCTGGCGGCTTGCTTCATAAATTTGTTCAATGTAGGTTTTGAATGGATTGTTTATCAATTCTGGGATGTTGTATTCATCATTATAAGTCTCTTCGTCCATATTGTCTGACACGTTCTCATTTGCGAACATCAAATCTAGCCATTGACGGCTATATTTGGCTGCGGTAGGACGGCCGTCGCTACTGGTACCTACCGTGTCCGCTAGACCCACAATGAAAACGTTTCGAAGAACAGTCTCAACGTCTGTCAGCGACTGGCAACCTACCAAACGTGCCATAGCACGTAAATAGAACTCTCTAACCAGCTGATTTTTACCGTGTAGCGGTTTCCAAGTTGAAACGGCTTTCATAAAATGGGCAAAATCGACTCGAACAAAGCAGTCTGGCAGCTCGGACGCAGAACCATGTACAGCCGTCCAACACTTTTGCAAAAATTGCTGAATATTAGAGCATTGTCCGAATGATGCCTGTACCAAACCACCAATTAAAGCATAAGACATATCACTGACACAGACCTTTGGAAATGATTTACTGGATTTGACCCATTCTTTTAGCCAATATGTTACATGATCGGTCGTGCCGACCTCAGAAAGCATTTACATCACCGGCAGTTGAAATCCAGGCCCAAAGTACAAGACGCCCTCGTAAAGAAAAATTGCCCCGCTTGAGCTGTTTGGTCTGGAAATTTTCCGACAAAAAGAACCTGTGGCATCAACAGTAAAAACAGAGTTTGGGCGCTTGTTAGCCTGCCGAAATGCGGCTAGTTGTAAAGGAGACCAGTAAAAAACATAAAACGGACAATATCCGATTTGTGTTATGCTCCCCTTATAATTTGGCAAATATTTAGCGACGCCGAGGGAGGTAACTGGGTCGTCATGTAGTCTTTTTTTGCGGTTATATTCAGTTTTTGCTTGGTGCAAAACTTTGGCGCTTGGCAAATGAAAAGGTTGCAATTCCCCAGGGGCCTGTTGCTCAACTTTACAAATATCACAATTGTAACAATTGTAAGTGCAAAATCAGGTGATTCGTAATGAATTTATATAATGAATTCGTAACGAATCACCAGATTTTTCACTTACAATTGTTACAATTGTAAGACTTGTAAAGTTGAGCAACAGGCCCCAGGCTGCATGTTTTCTGCCGCGAAGTCTTGACGAAATTTTGACGGCGCGATATTGCCTTCTGCAAGATATGCTGCAATCTGCTGACGTTGTGGTTGTTTCAAAATATTTTTCAGTCGTCCAGGATGCTATACATTGGTCACAGCTATCATATACACAATCAACAAGTACTGGGTCGCTGTTCATTGGATCCTGGGCGACTTTTAGGGTAAGACGACACTCACACTCGGTACACTTTGCTTGAGCAGTGAAAAAAATTCCGGTGGGACATATCTTATGATACGCAAAACTCAGGGTGCAAGGGCTTCTGGTTGTTTGCCATATTTTTTCACGAAGAATATTGTGCCACCCTTCACGTAGTTTGCGTTCTGTTCTTCGAGTGATTCCAGGGCGCGAAAATTCAGAGCGACGGTACACCCGCAGATCGGGGCAAAGCTGTTTCCATTCAGATAATTCCTGCAGATAAGCTAATCTGAACTGTGTCTGAGTCAACCTCGTCGTTTGCATCGTCTTCTTCTTGAAGTACGGCTTCAGGTAAATTTTTGCTTTCCCGGTGTTGCCTCCAAATATTCAGATGACGCGCCTTAGTTGAGTAGTTGACATGATACTTTGCCTTCAAGTCTAAGGAAAAATTTGTCCATGTTGGATCTGTGGCACATTTCAGGCGATGATTTTCGTCAATCAAGTATTTAGCCCATCTAGTTACTTCCTCAGAAAGAACGTCATGGGGTAAAAGAGGTTTTCTTCCAGGCGGCATGGAGCTAAAACCGATTTGTAACATATCACAGAAGAGTGAAATTTCTCCATACAGTATATATATTAAAACCCGTTGTTCCATTGTGTAGAAACGTTGGTACGTTTCTGAAAACCGCCTACTTGAGTAATAAAACTACTATATACTACTACTACTACTACTACTACTACTACTACTACTTCTACTAGTACTACTACTACTATTTAAATCAATAAAAGGATATCAGAAATATAAACCATAATTTAATGGTAAATATTCCAACAGATTCGGAAATCCGTAGTGTAGGTAAGTGTATCACTGTGCTATAGCCCTACCACGACTGAACGTCATTAAATCAGCCATGGTGAGGCAGCAGCAGAGCATACACAAGAAAATACATATAGAAATAATCGTGTTTTAATCTGAAACAAAAACAAACTGCAGAATATATACAAGTATATAAATGTATTAGTATATACTTTGAAATTTGAACAGGAAATATTCAATGGAATTAGCATAAGGTGGAAGGAAGGAAGAGAAGAAAACAGTAGACACACTGGACGGTGTGTATACTGTACGTATAAGAAGCAGTAACAATATTTTAAAAAAGGTTTACGGGATTTTCAATGATTATCAAAAATTAAGCAAACAAATCATGAAATCTTTTACAAAATTTTCACCAAAAATTCGAAATCTTTATTTGAAAAACGTTCGAAGTGTTTCTAATAAAATTAATGAAGCCCTGCTGAGACTGGAATGTCTATCCCCTGTAAACGAGCATGTGGTGAAGAGTGGTCAGGCTTTGAAGGGTTTTTGTTGGGCTTAAATCCGATTCACACGCTGCGATTTAACTGATTTTGCCGCAGCGTTTTCGGCGCTGTGGCAAAACGCACTGTCTGAACAGACGCAGCGATTTTATACGTCTTGATTTTTCGTTTTAAACGCCAGACTGCAATGTGGCCTGCGATTTTAGCGCGTCTTGATGCTGCGGACGTGTTAGTTTTCCCAATAATAGCAAAGTTGTTGCTCATAGTTTTAAAACAGTAACGACGCAGCAAAATAGTTTGCGATACGAAACATTTGTTCAGATGCTGCGTTTTGTGTGCGACACCTTGGGTGGAATGCATAAAGGCAGTCTTAGTTAAAACCAGTCTAAGGCGTTCTATTTCAGTAAAATAGAACATCGTAACGAAAAATTCTACACGTATTACATAGGGTAGAATGTTCGCTTAGACTGCGTTTTAGCAAGACTGAGCTAAGACTGCCTTTATGCATTCCGCCCCCTGCGTCTTGCTTTTTGCGTCAAAATCGCAGCGGCAAAATAGCAGTGTGTGAATCGGCCTTTAGGCTTACGCTGAGACTCAGGCTTAGTCTTAAGCTTAGTTTAAGGGTTTGACGGACAAAATAAGTACAAAACCGGTATGGTTTGTTTCCTATATAATGAAATTTGTACTGGTTCATTCACAAAAACTAGATGCAAGGTGCAGTCATTGGAAAAAATCGGCGAATTTTGCTTCGAGCCTAAGCCAAGCCACAATTAAGCGTAATCACATTATTATTTCAAAACTAAATTATTCTTCACAAAATACTTGTAGAAAGCAAGTGTAAGTGTTTTTTCAAACCAAAAATTCAAGGGTTTTCATTCAAACAAAAATGAATCCAGCACAAATTAGTGGGGCTGTCACCATTCGAAATTTTCAAGCTGACAGCCCCACTTTTCAATTCCAATTTTCTTGCAAAATACAGCAGCTACCATAATTTTTTTGGCACAAATTTGCACAAATTCAGGAGCAATTTGTGTTAGTGAAACTAGAATTTGTGCTTCTGGTGGGGCTGTCGGTTTGAGTGACCTAAAATTTGTATTTTTTTGTACAAAATTTGTACTTAGTTTGTATAAATTTTGTACAATTCTTGTGTTTTTATTTAAATAGTACCATGCAATAGTTTTTCGTCAAAATAACGTTACATTAACGTTCTGCACCTAAAATTAACCTTTTCCACAGTTTTTCAACAAAACGGACAAAATTCGAAAATTTGGTCGAATTGACCATTTTGGCACTTTGCCAGGGCTGCCAAAGTGGAACAGCGCACATGACGCGGATCGAAAAAAATCAACTGACAGCCCTGCGCCTGTATACAGACCGAGTGATCATCCATTGAGAAAATCGTGAAAAATCATCTTTTCAACGGTATCACATAGGGTGCACCAGTTCTGGCTACTAGGTAAATCTGACAGCAAAACTAATTGCACGCTGAAATGCACAATAGGGGTTTATATTCGCATACAGAACGACAGAGCTCCATTTATAACCGTCTTGGCTGTACTGCCCGTAGGTAGCGTACACCCATAATACACGTAAGTTACCTACCGACACCCCTCCCCAGGCCTAAAGTGACACGATCGACTGCAAAAGGGGAGATGCACTACAATCCCACTACACGACCATGTATGCAAGAGATCATACATGGGCTGTTTGCGTAACTTCTTTCTCAAAAGCCGGCTCTTGTTTATTTTTGACTTTGCCATTTTTCGAGGCCCAAAAGAGGGGATTCCCCCCTCCCAGCAGAGCCAGAACTGCAAAAGCTTGGAACAAAATCTTTATGATGCCTCTATTGCCGACCAAAATAAATGTGCAAAAACATAAAAAGTTCCTCGCCAAGAAGAATTTCTTGAGTTATGGCGCCGGGGAAAAAAGACGGAAAATCCGAGTTTGAGGGGGACGATTTTTCATATCTCCGGTAATACGCAACCGATTTGCCTGAAATTTAGCCAGCATGTAGTTCTCCCACAGGCACGTGAACACAGTACACACAAAATTAAAACTAGTTTGCTCGCATAAATTTTTAGTTTATAGATACTGGAGCATGAGGGTGAGAGTATGAAACCAATAGATACACGCGATTTCATTATGAACTTCAAGCAGCAAGAGAACACAGCTTCTAGTCACAAAAATTTTGCTTGTAAAACTCGGAAACAACACATGGCGAAGGTATCTGCAACTAGTCTACAAAATACACAAAAGTTAAGCCTGAAATTTTTTAAAATTTTTCTGAAAAACTGTTTACATAAAACTAGTAGTTTCTGAATTGTGAATGAAATAACGTTATTTTCCTTTTTTTATTTATAAATTGATTTATAAAATATAAGTTCACATAATTCTTGTGAAATACAGTAAATATTCATTAAACGGTAGCATTAAAAATCATCTGCTAAATTTTGATTTGCTGTAAACAAAAAATTCACAAAGTACAAAAATGTACAAAAAATACACAAAAAATATGCAAAATTTATACAAAACTTGTACAAAATTTGTACAAAATAAGTACAGAAATGGAAAAAAATTTTAATCAAAAAAATAAAAAAACTAAGCGTATTTGTCAAAACAATGGCCCGTATTCACATACTAACAGTAACACTAACCCTAAAGGCCGATTCACACAGTGCGTTTTTGCCGCTGGCTGCGATTTTGCCGCAAAACGCAAGCCGCAGGGTGTCGCAAGTGAAACGCACCATCTGAACAAACTTTGCGGCCTCAGTGCGTCTCTCATGCCAGTTTGCTGCGTCTTTACTGTTTCAAAAAATTGACAAATTGCTCCGCGAAAATTGTTAAAACCAACGAGTCCGCAGCATCAAAACGCAGTGAAATCACAGTTCAAATAACAGTCTGGCGTTTAAAACGCTGCGGCAAAATTGAGTCGCAGGTATTCCGCACTTGAAACGCTGCGTCTGTTCAGCCATTGATTTTGAGTGGCAAGCTGCGTTTTGCCGCAGCGGCAAAAACGCTGCGTCAAAATCGCAGTAAAATCGCAGCGTGTGAATCGGCCTTAACACTAACACTAAGTTTAGTGTTAGTGTTTTTGGAGCACTAAGTTGTATGCACAAGCTAAACACTTAAAAAGTTAGTGAAACACTAAAGTTAGTGTTTAGTTAGTGTTTGGTTTTTAGGTGGGTGTTTGGTTTTTAGGTGGGTGTTTTTAACGGTTTCAGACGTTAATTAAATGGCTCTCTGGTGTGTCCAGGCTGGCAGGGAAGTAAATTCCTGGCAATAATGCTAGTATACAAGTTTTTACCGCTTTTTTGGTGTCTTAATCCAAGGTGTGCCAATCTAATTCAAGTGCCAACTTATATAATTTTTAGGGTTTTTTAACTTATTTGTGATTTTTTTTAGGTTTTTTCATGATTTTTCTAGTTTTGCTCAGCCTTTTTTGGAACTTGCGTAACGTGCAGTTTGTATCTTCAATAAATTTCAAAACTATTTTAGGGATCTGGGTTTCTTTTGAAAATTTTCTGGGATTGTGTTCGGCCAGGAAACGGCGCCACGGGGGGCAAAAGCCCAGCCTCGGTCGCCTGGGCAATTTTGCCCCCGCCCTCGGTCGGTTTTTGGGCCGGTCCTCGGTTCAAAAATTAGGGCCGCGTAGCCCTGTGATCGAAATCCGAAAAAAATCGCGCAACAGGTGGGATGGCCCCTCCCCGAACGAACTCTTTTTTACGACTTTTACTTTGTTACTGATGCCAAAACTGAAAAAGCTCTTTATTACTTAATCAATAATTTCTTCTGAAGCTGTTTTTTCTTCTTCTAAATTTCGAAGTTCGATTAAACAGAATTATTTGTTTACATTCTGTCATTAAAAGGCTTAACTAAACGTCATAATTTAGCAGATTTTTACAGTGAGCAAAAGTTTGCCTCAAATAAAATTTTGCTAAAAAGTCATGAAACGGCAGTTTTTATGACTTTGGTAGGCTGTGACTAAAAAAATATTCAACCTTTCCACTCAATTCGAAAAAGGTAGGAGGGCAAATTTATTTGGCTACTGTCAAATATGCTTTTATTGCATTCTTATGAACTGAACAGGATATTTGTTACTTCAACTGAAATCACTCAGAAATGACGGATTTAAAAAAATTTAGTTAAATAGGGGTCAGCTAATATTACATTAAGAACAGTGTGCCGGTACCTGTTGAAAAATGGCGGACAAAAGTTTAAAAAAATGACGTTTTAGGAGACTAAAGAAAATTTGCAATTTGTGTAGGGGTTAATTAACATGCCAATGCTCTTGGCTGTTGTGACATATACTAACCAAATTTTGCGAATATAATAGAGGCATAAGAGACTATATACGTATAAATTATGGTACCAAGTGGTTATTGGTATTTTGTGATACTGGCATGAGAAGTCAGAATTGAGGTAAAAAAACTTCAAAGTTGCAAATCGCCTAGAACGATATTTTAGGTGAAAATGTTCTTAAAATAAAATGGGTTAGACCTTTTTTTGAATGGTTTTGTTTTTGAATGGAATGTAAGTGTAAGAGGCACAAAGATTTGCACACAATTTTGTAAGTCCTCAAAAAATACACAAAAAATCCAGTTTTTGAGCTATAAATTAGGCTAAAAGTTTGAATCAATGTCAAAATTAGCTGAAATATTGATATTTAACATTTGCAATGTCCGTGCCAAATTTGATTATGTTTGATCAAGTAACTTTTAAATTATTGCAAAAACTTCGAAAACATAACTATCACATTAAGTGTAACGTGTTTTTTGTTCAGAAGTTTCGTTTTTGTGTTTAAGCTTTTGGCTAAAATTTTCGCTATTGTGAGAATTTGCCAGACTATTTTAGGCAAGAACCGGGAAAGTAAACAAAAAATAAAGCTAAAACGCAAATTTATTTTAAAGATTAAATGAAACTAAAATTAAAAGAAAGAAAGAAAAAATGAACGCAATGAATTCTTCAGTGTTGTAAAATAAGTAAAATAAATAAATAATAAGTGAAATAGGGCCTATAAGACTCGGGGGCTGTGGTGTAGTGGTTAGCATCTTGTCGTCGACGCAATAGGACCGGGTTCGATTCCCGGCGCCTCCAGTTCGTTCTATTGGGGCATCCTTATTCTTTCAACATCAGTAGAGTTCCCCCCTCAAAAAAGCCACACTTTTCCGCTTAATTTTGAGCTATTTATGCCTATATCCAAACTGACAGCTACAAAATAAATGTCCACGTCGATTGGCTGAGCTTGTTGTGCAAATGATAAGATTTTTGAATCAAGCATTGTGCTTGTGCTTGTGCAAGTGCCAGTGTGAATTCGGCCTACGGCGTAGTCGACTAGTACACAAGTCGATAGTTAGGGTCTGATCCCAAGGACAACGTATACCAAATCTTGAGGAAAAGATTAAGGTTACATTTGCTCCTGTCAACCCAGCAGTCCATTCCAAAGGGGGCGGTACATGGCAACCACAGCTACATACATGTAAGCGGGAAGGTAACAGGTGTGCCTTTAGGGCATTTGGTTGACGGTCTGGCCCTTCTCCGTGGATGCAATCACACCATTTAGGTGGTACCCCTGGCTCAGCGCTGAACAATCGGAGATGAGAACTGACACCTAATAGTCGTGATGCCTTAGCTTGGATTAGAACGTCCACGGGTAGCCTACTTTACTTTTACTTTACCTACAGCAGAACCTCAAGCTTCCGTTTAGATTTCCTTTGCGACAAGTATACAACTGCGCCAATGCTTACTAATCGAAATCGACTTTCGCCTAAACAGGTAACTTTACTCTAAGCTGTGTGAACACGTTTGCTTTAGCAAAAAATCAACTAAAGCCTGACCAAAAAATGCTGAACGTTGAGACAAAACGAAACACGTGATTTCATTACGAAAAGAACTAAATTCAGGCATCAAGAGTACAACGAGTAGTCGCAAAAATCACGCAATCTTGTGTAGGTATAGGTACAAGTTGCATAGGTATAAGTATAAGTTGTATTAGTTACTGAATTTTTATAGTTAACGAAAAGTGACCGCAACCGTTTCAAATTAGCGATAAAATTACACGCGAAAATTTCAGACTAGAAAACAACAATATAAACACAATGTGACTCAGTTTGAAAAACAATAAAGACACCAAAAACAGCGTGACAGATCACTAATGAATGATTCATTGGTCGCCGATCACCTAACACTAATATATTGGTAATTAGCGACTGATGAACATTCATTAGTAATTTTATGAAACTGGAACGTTCATTAGTGCTAATAAATAGAAACTAATGCACTAATGAATAATGAATAATAATTAGTTATTAGTTCATTAGTTATGCAACGCTAATATTGCAACTAATGAACTAATAATTAGTTGTTAGTTGTATATTAGGACTAATATGTGCTAATATACTTTTTATGAAACCGGCCCCTGAAGTTGTTTTTGCTTCTTCTAAATTTTAAAGTTCGATTAAACAGAATTATTCGTCTACGCTACGGTACCTCCTAATTAATGAACCCATAATGCATAAACGGTTACGGTAAACTTGAATCTTGTGTTTCACTGATGCATATTATCTAAATTTTTCACAAGATATGTTGTGGCTCGTTAGTCTAGTGGTACGATTCTTGCTTCGGGTGAGAGAGGTCCCGGGTTCGATTCCCTGACGAGCCCATTTTGTTGCTTTTTATTAAGCATTTCTGAAAGAAAGTTTGATTTAATCTTTTGTTCGTAGAAACTTCAAGTATTTTTGAAATTACTTTAATGATTTTTCAGACTGTTTTTCAGAATGTTAAACATTGAACAATACCTATTCTTTTTTTATCAAAAGTGGATATTTAGTTAAAACACCGTCCTGTGGCCCTTTTTTTGTTGGTTCAGAACCGAATTTGTATTGTAAAAACATAAGTAACAAATTTACAGCACGTAGTTCTTGAATTCAAGACCCCGTTTACCAGTAAGCTTTGGAGCAACTCAGCAGTAAATGTGTGCGGAAATTAGGATTGAAAAGCACTTATCCACAAATAATGGCCGCTCTTAATATTTCCTCTGGAATATTGACACTCAGTCCTCACAATGTAACCCCTTTTCACTCAGCAGATGAGCTTGTTACGCTTTACTTTCACATATTATCTGTTGTTTAGCTGTCAAATATCAGTTATGTTTCCTAAAAGTTATTGTCATATTTTATTACATTATTCCTCGTTTTTCAGTACCTTTTTCTCCACTTTTTTGCTAAATTTTATCCGTTTTTTCGTCACATTTCAGCTATTTTTCAGCTCAGTTTTTGTTACTTTTCCGTTATATACTTTCCGTCAGTTTTCGTCCTAGTTTCTGTCACATTTCCATCTTTTTGTGCTGTTTTTCCGCCCTTTTTTGTAATACTTCTGTCATTTTTTTGTGACTTTTCAGCCACTTTTTTGAGAAGTAGAAGTTATCTTTAAGCCATGTTTGCATTTAGCATTTTCTCAGCTGCTCAAGCAGCTGAAAAAAAGCTAGAGCAGCTTGAAAAAAGCGGGAGCAGCTGGAAACAAGTTGGAAGTGCAGCGTTGTCATGGCAACGGAACAGCTAGTCCATAGTGACCGCCATACTTATCCGCTTTTTTTCAGCTGCTTCAGCATTTTTTCAACTGCTCCAGCTTTTTTCAGTTGCTCGAGCAGCTGAAAAAAAGCTCAATGTAAGCACGGCCTTCCTTGGAAATTTTTTTGTTACTACGTTTTCACACCATAAGAAAGTTGTTTACTGTTTACAATGGTGCAATTGCACAACTGTATGTTTCTGTGGACGTATGAAACTTGTTTTGCATACGTATAAAGCATATTTAACGTTATGTTTACCCACAACAGTCATTGTAATGAGATAGGTTTTTAGAGTCTGGCTTGTTTAGTTTCGGCTCAAGGCTTGATTTTTATGCAAAATTTTTTCTTTTTCAAGAAACCAAATTTCAGCTGTTCGGCTCGCAGCGACCGAAACCTATTTAAAAAAATGAGTTTTGTAATACAAGGGTATACGAGTACGACTTGCTCATTTGATATTTTAGCAAAAACAAACCCAAAAAATCAAGAAAAATCACATTTTTCTTGTTTTTGAAAGCTCTGAAAAAACAAAAATAAAAAAAAATGTGGCTTGGCTTGTTTTCTTGATTTTCGAAAAAATCAAAAATCAAACTCAATTTTAATTAGACGAACACTGAGCCAATCAAAGGCGTCACCAGACTAGGTAATATAAATGCTAATGACTTGGTATAATATTTTTTTACCGCCCTCACAGCTACGGTGTCGCTCGAAAACAACTCAAGCTGTCCTCAGCCTGAGAAGGCCAAGAGGATTACCAGCAGACGTTGCTTCTTTAACATATTATGTGTATATGTGTATGTTCGCCTGGCTGTTGGGGGGCCACCAAGTAATCCGAGGCTCACGCGGGAGGAGCAGGAGGCCTGGTTTTACTGGCGGTCCCGTGTCGCCTACCCCAGTCACAAGATTCCGATGTCCCATTATACTAGGACAGGTTACGTTCCTATTGTTAGCCCCCTTTTTATGTTTCTGATTAGGCTTGGCTGATTGTTGCATGAGTGTGAGCTTGGGCTATCTTGTGACTGGGGCTCTCCTCGCAAGCCTTTTGGGCTTGGCGCAAGCAACTGAACTCAGGGGAATCCCACGTTTTGTGTTTGTGTAGCATTCTTTTATATAATAAAGTATTCAAAACTTACTCGAAAATCACGACAGTGTCTTCTTTTGTCGTAGTCTCAGTACTCACCGTTTGTTTAGTTCTTAGGGACGTGCCGGATATCATTTTAGGTTGTACCGAATCAAGTTTGAGCTAAGCATAAACTCTCAGAATGTGTCAATTATTTTATCAATAATATTACTTATACTAGTCTAGTATAAGTAATTCTTTAAAATGTTAGTGGCGGCCATCGGCTCATTGAAGGTCCTCTGTGGTTAATGAAAATTTCAGTTGAAAATGATTAATGAAATTAGGACAGCAAATTAATAGAAGGGAAGTGAAGTTTAGCTAAGAATCTTTGCAGTGGAGCAGTTTTTTTTGCACACAGAATAACTTTATATAGTACATATTATGCAGATATGCAGAACTTACATACATTGTATCACGTAAACGTAAACGCGGAAGAGATTTGGACATATAAAAGACACTAGTATCTAGAACTTACTTTCTAGGCATGTGAAAGCAGAAGTGACATAAAGTTTAAATTTTTGTGATTTATCTTAGTCTATGAGGACGGTAGAGTAAAAGAGTGTGAGACATATAAATTGTAAATTCATACACATTTAAAAGTACATTTCATCACATATACAAATAAATAAAACATAAGTGTGGTGATTTACACGTAAAATTAAAAACTCTTAAACAGTTTATTTATGTATTATGGGTTTATAAAAAAGTCTTTTGAAATGTTAACAGTCAACAATATATATGTACAGCTTAGAAATACGATTAAAGTGCATGAAGCACAAGAAAACGAGTATAGGTTATAAAAAATTGAGGACCCCCAATTTAACAGGGAGACCCGCATATATGCTTGTGCTATTCGGCCGAGTATATATGTTTCTTGTAGGAACCGCCTTGCTCCCCACTTGGTATAATATAAACCAAATGCTACTAGATGTATGTGTAACACGTTTTACACATGTTACACATGCGTACAAGTGTCAAGTACCTATATAATATGTACATATTATAATTTGCACAAGCATTTTTTTTTCTAAAGAATCCCGAGCAAATCACGTGGGGTTAGTAATTAAATTTAATACAACACTTGATTTACCCCGCGGCTGCCCAGCCCCTACGCCGCGTCCACATACAACAATGTACTACATCTGACATAACAATCCTTGTGCATGTAAGCGGCACGGCTATGTCAGGGTTAGTAGACAAGTTACAGTGACGCCAGAGTTGGTAGACCGCGGGGTATACGCATATCTAAAAGCAATTAGTAGTCATTATATACGTTAAACTATCAACTTCTAGATTTGCAAGAGTGATCGTGGCATGCAAAGGACTAAGGTCCTTGTAGTGCACGCCCCCGAATGAATTTTTGAAGCTGAGGTTCAATGCCAGACAAACGTTGTTTAAAAACATTTAAAAAAGAACAAGTAACAACATTTTCGGGCAAAAAGTTCCAGATATTGCAAAATCTATAGAAAAAAGAATATCCAGTGCGAGACTCTTTGTCTTTTCGGAATAACGGCCAAACTGTTTTGTCTTCTGGTCCCAGCGTCTGGTGAATAAGCAAAACAATCATCAAATGAACAATCAAAAGCATTGTACACAATACTGTGCATTAAATGCAAATCATACAAAATACGTCTCATTTCCAACGACTGCAAACCACACCGAGCTAAACGTTCCTTATAATTTAGTCCACGGAGGCTCTGCAAACGTCTAGTGAACGCACGCTGTACGTTTTCGACACTATCGATATCTTTCAACAAATGGGGGGACCATATTGGTGTGCAATACTCCAAGATCGGCCGTACATACGTTATAAAAAGCTTAACCATTAGTTGGATGTCCCTACTTTTAAAACATTGAAAGATAATACCAACACGGTTTGCTTTTGCCTTAATTTGGTTTGTGTGTTTTGAAAAACTCAAGTCATTGCACATTAGTATACCAAGATCACGCACTGAATCCATTTTACTAACATTTTTACCATCTAGTGCATATTCAAGTCTTTGATTACGGTATCCAATATGCATAACGAAACATTTCGATACTGTAACACTCATTTACCATTCACGTGTCCATGCTTCCAAGGCATTCAAATCTAATTGGAGTGCATTTGTATCTTCAGTCGTGTTCACAATTTTTGAGATTTTTGCATCATCTGCAAATAGACGAATTTCAGCTGTTAAATTTTTAGGTAAGTCATTGATATATATGAGAAATAAAAAAGGTCCAAGCACAGATCCTTGTGGAACACTGGAACACCACTACTGACAGCAGCCCAATTAGACTTTTCTGCACCCAGGGCCCGATTGCACAAACCTACAATTGTCACAATTGTAACAATTGTATGTGGTATTCGGTTGCGCAAATACTTACAATTGTTACAATTGTAACAATTTTGAAATTTCACAATTGTTACAATTGTAACAATTGTGATCATTTTCATGCATATTTCATACGCCAAGCTGTTCACAATTGTGAAATTTCACAATTGTTACAATTGTAACAATTGTAAAAATTTTCGCAATTTCGTTCCATTTTCAGCAAATGTTCTAAATCGGGTTGCGCAGAAACGTTTGTAAATGCAGATTTGTAACAATTGTGAAGGATTTCTCACAAGTGTTTTTTCTTACGTCAGTCATTTGTAATGACAATATTCTTCAGTATTACTTTATTATTTTATTTTTTTATTTGTATAAAAATATTTCTAAGTTTATTGTCAACAATTTGAACTAATTATTAAGTTTTTTAGCAAGCTATA
This sequence comes from Trissonchulus sp. WLG1_4, assembly GCA_030248245.1. Lineage (NCBI taxonomy): Eukaryota > Metazoa > Nematoda > Enoplea > Enoplida > Ironidae > Trissonchulus > Trissonchulus sp. WLG1_4. The sequence continues at coordinate 4,350 of JASANF010004660.1, read as the reverse complement.
TCATGAACAATTCAACTTTAACTTCGGCCGCTCAGTTTTCACAGACACTTGTAAGATTTTACAATTGTAACAATTGTAGCTCCGATCATGTACATTTCATACACCAAGACACTTACAATTATTACAATTGTAACAATTGTAGCTGCGCAACCCAAAATTTTTCTCAATTGTTACAACTGTAACAATTCTAAGCATAAATTAAATTAAATTTGAGATTTTTTATTTACAATTGTTACAATTGTAACAATTGTAATCTCAGAATATTTCACAATTGGACTTATATGTGCACATTTTATAGGCCAGGCTTACAATTGTTACAATTGTAACAATTGTAACGCTTGTGAAATCTTACAATTGTAACAATTGTGAAGCTTGTGAAATTTCACAATTGATACAATTGTAGGACTTGTAAAGTTGAGCAACAGGCCCCAGTTTGATTCTTTGAAATCTGTCTGTAAAAAAAGCTTTAATCCATGCTAGAATTCGCCCTCGTATTCCATATGCTTCTAATTTTTTCAGTAATTTGGCATGAGAAACAGTATCAAAAGCCTGCATCAAATCTATATAAACTACATCAATACAATCACAAGAATCAAACGAAAATTGGGTACATTCCAGTATCTGAGTTAGGGTCGATTTTCCTTCAACAAAGCCGTGTTGGCACTTGCTGATTAAATTCAAACTATTGACGTGATTAACCGAAAAGGGTTTAACAATTTTTTTCCATTATTTGACAAGAAACAGCTGTCAAACTAATCGGGCGGTAATTTTTCGAATTTTTTGAGTCACCCTTTTTGAAAATAGGACAAACGTCAGCTTTCAGCCAGTCTGCGGGAATTTGGCCTGATACTAAGGAAACTTTGAAAATTTTACAGAGCGGTCGCGCCAAAAAAAAGGCTAACTTTTTGAAGAGGATACTTGGAAATCCATCAGGTCCAGCAGATAACTTAGGTGCCAAATCTTGCATAATCTTGTAAACGTCAAACTCATCAAATGACAAGTCTATCAATAGCTTATCATCTGTAACTAAATCAGACAAATTGGGAACGATGCCATTGTCATGAGTAAATACTGACACAAATACATCATTTAGCAGAGCACACTTATCCTTATCATCAGTAATTATATTACCAACATTATCATATAAAGAATCAAACTGGTATTGCTAGGATTTATTCGTTTCTTAGCGTATGAATAAAATTTCTTCAAACAAAATTTCTCTGCTAGACCATTTTCATACAGTTTTCTATCTGTAGCGACAGCACGTTTAACTTTGAGTACTAAATCATGATGCAATTTCCGATTAAAAGCTGTGTTAGCTTTTTGTATACCTTTTCCATGCCCGTGTTTTTTGAGCAGTTAAATTAAGAGTTGCAGATGACAAGCGGAGACACGAACACCGTGTTCTAAAATTAATTTTTGGAACATACTGACTGATTGCAAAATTTACACAATTTTTGAACACCAACCAATATTGATCAACAGTAATACATTCCATAAACAACGCATTCCACTCAATAGTATCAAAAAATACAGAGATGCTGGTATAATCAGCCCTTAAAAAGTCTCTACTATGCTCAAAATTGTTGTACTTTTTTGACAAATTAAGGTTTGGAAAGAAGTTGACAATTCCGTGTTTACTTAAATCCAATGGCTGATCAACCGAAACTGCAGAAACACTCAACTCGGTTTGACCAAAAACTAAATCAAGGGTGTTGAAGGGTGAAACAAAATGTGTTGGCTCTCTTATAAACTGAACAAAACCATTTTCCAAAAAGAAATCCAAACAGTTTTGAGCTCTTTCACTCACCACCAGCACGTGGCACTTGCCAATCAATTTTTGGCTGGTTAAAATCGCCAACTATAAAACAATTTGAACAGTCTCTTTTAGCATTAAGAATATTTTGAAAGATAGCTTCTAGGTTTGAAACTCCTGGAGTAGGTGAATGATAAAAAACCCCTACCCTATTGCGTTTCCCATCAAACCCATATATATCAACCCACGGGGACTCACAGCCGTTACCACTTAATTGATCACAAACAACAAATTTAACATTTTGCAACACGTACACAAGCACGCCACCACCAACTTTAGGCAACATGCGCCCTTGAACATCAATTTTAGCTCGATCCATTCTATTTAAGGAATAGCCATCTAGCAAATAGGGAGTATCTAAATCTGCTGGATTTAACCAAGTCTCAGTGATACAGACAAGAACGGGCTTTTTAGGTAAAGAATTTAGATACATTTTCAAGGAATATATTTTATTTTTAATAGAACATGCGTTCAAGAGCAGACATAAATTTGTGTCAACAAACTTTTCACATTTAAATACTGCCTTATCCGGGGGCCCACCCTCCTATGCCTCAATTATATAACCAGTAATACGATTAATAATACTACCACGACGAATGATAGCATCTGGGCAGATCTCACGGACTGTCGCCAGCTTTCCACGGAGCAATTCATCCTTCCGCCGTTTTCTATTCGCTGACCACACTTTTATATTGATGGAAACGGTTCTGATTGGCTCAGAGAGTCTTGTCTAATAAAATTGAGTTTGATTTTTGATTTTTTCGAAAATCAAGAAAACAAGCCAAGCCACATTTTGTTTGATTTGTGTTTTTTCAGAGTTTTGAAAAAGTACACGTACACAAGGGCGGCAGAAATTCTCATACGGCTACGTTATTTATACTTTTGTTTTTATACACACGTTTTCTTATGAATGTAATTTGAGCGGGGCACAGGAAAATTTTTTTCAGAAAAAAACTAGGACTTTTCTAAGTTTTAAATTTACGATCTAGTTTTTTTCTGGTTTTTTTCCGACTGTCATAATACGATCTAGTTTTTTTTCTAGTTTTTTCTGACTTTTTCAGATTTGTCCGAAATCGGTTTTTAATGTTTTAATGTATTTGCCGGTGTTTTTGGTGGGTTTAAATTTCTAGTTGTTTTCTAATTTTTAATGACTTTTTTCTAACTTTTTTGCTTTTACTAGATCGCTTTTACTAAAACTAGGTTGTGAGACTGGCAGTTAAAAAAAAATAAAAAAACAGAAAAAATTGTGAGACTGGCAGTTAAAAAAAATAAAAAAACAGAAAAAACTAGATTTGTGTCAGGAAGAATTAGAACAGTCTGACCGGCGAAATAGTGGACCAATGGTTTGGAGTAGAGACCTCAAGAGAAACATTTTTTGTAATAAAACCCATATATATAAATTTGTATTTTCTGAGCTATGACCCCCTGAAAACTGCATTTTCACTGTTTTGAGAAGTGAACGTACACAGGAAAAAAATAAGTCCCTAAAACTACATTAAAAATGTCCGAAAATACTATAAAACATCGCACGATAACATTTATAGAAAATTCGGTCTAAGACTTTGGATGTATTTTAAATGGTATTCGGACATTTTTATATGCAATTCGGATCAAATTAGGATGTTTTAAGGTGATATGTGACTTTTATAAAAACAGCAGTCTGGGGCCAATTTTAGATGCACAATGGCAAGCTGGTGTAAAAGTATGCCTAAACACAAAAAATGAAGTTGATTGAGACAAATTAGCATTCGCTGTAGACCAAACGTGAGTGGAATTTTGGCTTGCGATTTCTCTTCACAACTAACAAGATGTTGCACAACCAATAGCTCATTTTGCTCGACTGAACGTGATAGAGCGGTCGCAAAATGTCATTTTTAGGGATATGATCGATATATTGAGAAACGCTAAACTCGCGATTTTCGAAAAACATAAATTTGACTAAATTTTTTAAATGCTATTGATTTGCTCAAAATCAAATTTTGAGACCGCTCGAAGACAACAAGGTGCATTTATTTGCCAAATTTTAACTTTTTTTGTTGAGCCAGTTTTTTAAAATCGCAAGCCAAAAATTTGCGTTTGTATTCACACGCACTATATTTCTGTCTCATGCAAAAAATATTGCGTTATTTCACAAGAAAATTACACTACACTCAATAAAACATCGAAAATTTTAAGTATGTTGCAGTAAAACACAACTGCTAGTGTTTTTCAGCCTTTTAAATTCATTACGTACATACGTATAAATGCACTGGCTTGTGAAGACGTTTCCGTAAAAATCTGGTCGTATAACACGAGGCCGAATCGTCACGAGGCCGAATCGTCGCCAGGCCGAAAATGTTGCACAAGGCCGAATTGTCACGAGGCCGAATCGTCGCCAGGCCGAATCGCTTTTATTATTTTAATGCAATGTTTAGGCTTAGCTGTCACAATTTTTTCTAAAAATTTCTATTTTCTGACCTAATTCCCAAGCCTAAGCCTGAGCCATAGGAAAAAATCTGATTACAAAAAAGTTACAAAAAAGTTACAAAAATATT
>JASANF010004659.1:0-40199 GCA_030248245.1 Trissonchulus sp. WLG1_4 | reverse complement strand
GGCAGAAGTCATTTCTGCCAAAACGGGTCGATTTTTGAAGAATCATTGTGAGTCACATGGATGTCGCAGAAACGGTTTTTTTAGTCCATACTGCAGCCTAAGAGTTGTAGAACACGATGAAATTGTGTTTATACTCCCTGCTAATAGAACAACCAGAAAAAGTGATAGCGTTTTTTTCCCCGCATTAGGGTTTTTTTTTTCCCGCATAGGGTTTTTTCCCCGTAAATGTTCCCAGACTCATTACTCAGAAACGTGAGTAGTTACAATCCATTTTATTAGTGCAACAGTTAGGCGAAAGATGGCCGTTATAACAGCCGCGAGCATTATGATTTATTTATGTGGAGCACAGGACGACCCGAAAAGTTGAAAATAGGCTTTTTTTCCCCGCACTACTATATTATTTAAGCTCATGGGTCAAAAAATAGGCCCAAGGGCTTATGACCTACGTTATATATAGTCGAGCGGGGAACAAAAGTCACGTCCATTTGGCGTAAAAGCCCGTTGTGTACAGCTGCGTACATAAGAGTTGGAGTGAATCTTTTTGTGCTATAGGCCAGCGTATGCTTGTTATGGGTCGTATAACACGAGGCCGAATCGTCACGAGGCCGAATCATCACCAGGCCGAATCGACTTGCTTTGGGGAATGCAATGTTTAGGCTTATCTGTCACGATTTTTAGTAAAAATTTCTATTTTCTGACCTATTTCCTAAGCCTAAGCCTGAACCTAAGCCTAAGCCTAAATTAAGCACACGTGTAAAAATGGCGATTCGGCCTGGCGACGATTCGGCCTCCTGACGATTCGGCCTTGTGCAACATTTTCGACCTAGCGACGATTCGGCCTCGTGACGATTCGGCCTCGTGTCGACACGCCATTTTATGGCTGCGTTCAAAAAGTGGGGAATTGCGATGATTTATCGTTGCAATATGCTTTTGCAAGGTGTGCTTTTTCTGATCCGTCGTCATGAACGACCGTTTCTGATGTGTGTTGTAATTTTAGGGTACTTGCCGTTAGCAGATCATTAATCAAAGTTCCAAATGGTCGACTGTGGGTAATTTTATTATACAAAAGCTATAAATTGGCCGAAAATTGCTAATATGTGTCGTTTTTAGCGTTAAAATAGCAATTAAATGCATTTTTAACGTTGTAAAACAAAGAAAACTCATCCCCCCTCCCCGAAATTTTTTGTGGCTACGCCACTGCAGATTGGTGTAATAATGCTTCAAAAATTAAAATTAAAAAAAAGTTAAAAAATCGTAAAAAATATGTATGCAAAAAAATACAAACAAAAAATACAAACATGTATGCAGCAAAGCAAAAAATAGTATACTTTGTATTTAATTTTGTATTTTTTACCCTATTATAACTATACAAACATGTGAGACATTAATCAATTAGCACAGAATATGATAATAGACCTGGCAAATATATAGACATGCACAAAGAAAAAAGGTATCTAAGCCGAAAAAACATCAACAGAATGGAAAAAACTTAGATTTTTTAAATTTTGAAGAGGTAGAACTTGTCAATTGTGGAGGTATCAGAAACACTTGTCAGCTTTTGCAGTTTCGGAAAGGGGGGGGCTGCGACCCTCTAAGGGGGGGGCTCAAATCGCTAAGGGGGGGGGCTGCCGGGGCCCCCCCCGCCCCCCCCCCCCCCCCTAAATACACCACTGGTCTGGTGTCTGGCAGTATTTATTTGACACCATATGGCATTTCAGTAGTTTCTCAGTGAACGTACAATTTCAAATCAAAAAGTTCTCATTTTGCAGCCTATAGAGCAAAACTGCTTTGGCGACACTACCACCTTAAATAATCTTTTGCTTAGCACTTTGTCATTTTTTTGAAACAGCTGGTAGACGCAGCAAACTGACCTGCGAGACGGACTAAGGCCGCAAAGCTTGTTCCAGACGGTGCGTTTCGCTTGCGACACCCTGCGGCTTGCATTTTTGCGTCAAAATCCCAGCGGCAAAAACGCACCGTGTGAATCGGCCTCAAGTTAAAGCAAAACAGAGCCTATATACGCCTAAAAGCCCATGGTCTAATTTAAAAGAACTGCTAATAAGCATGAAAAATATATGCATAACTTTGCTGCCGCGGTTTTTTCCCACAAATGGGTTTTTTCACCGGAGAAGTTTTTATTTAGAGCAAGGTTAGGCCTACGACATATATATTTTTTGGTTTCCCGTAGAAACATTGTAATATAAATTTGGGCTACATGACAAAATATAGAAATGGGGTTTTCTTGTTTGTTGTTGTTTGAAAATGTTTCAAGTTTTTTTAAAGGAATTTTTATAAGTAACCCTTGAAAACAAACAAAAATGGCTTGGAAACAAAATCCATAGGATTTGCAATCTGTTGTGCATATCAACGTGCCTTATTCTCTGAAGTAAATTTGTCATTGTCATTGTCATTTTCCCGTCTAAAACCACTGCATCACAAAAACTTTAATTGGGCAAACTCTTGAAAAGTAAAGAACAGTACAAAACGAAAACACTAAATACAACAAAATATACATAAATAGCAGCTATATAAAAATAAAACCACAAAAGATGTACAAATTTGCGCCAATTAGAGCATATATACACTCAAAGTATAAATTACTTTTTCAAATATTCGAACTACAACTACGTATATACAACCTGAAAACGAAAACACAAAAAAAGTTTTCCGGAAAAATCAGGAAACTGTGGCAAACCGCAAAATTAGAAAATCACCTAAAAAATCCGAAGAAGTTTTCAGAAAAACCCAGACATTTTCCTGAAAAAACCCAGAAATTTTCCGAAAAAAACCGGGAAATTTTCCGGAGAAAACCCGGAAATTTCTGGAAAAAACCCGGAAATTATCTGGAAAAAACGAGGAAATTTTCCTGAAAAAACCCAGAAATTTTCCAAAAAAAACCCGGAAATTTTCCGGAGAAAACCCGGAAATTTTCAGAAAAAACCCGGAAATTATCTGGAAAAAACGAGGAAATTTTCCGGAAAAAACCCGAAAATTTTCCGGAAAAAAACCGGAAATTTTCCGGAAAACCGGAAATTATCCGGAAAAAACCCGGAAATTTTCCGGAAAAAACCCGGAAATTAGCCGGAAAAAACCCGGAAATTTTCCGGAAAAAACCCGGAAATTTTCCGGAAAAAACCCGGAAAAAATCCGTAAAAAACCCGGAAATTATCCGGAAAAAACCCGAAAATTTTCAGGAAAAAACCCAGAAATTTTCCGGAAAAATTAATTTCTGGATTTTCTCAGTTCGGAAAAAACCCGGAAATTTTCCGGAAAAAACCGGAAATTTTTTAATTTCCGGAAAATTTCCTGAAAAAGTTTTCCTGTGGAGGCTGCAGCACACCCAGCCCCCCCCCCCCCCCCTTACGCCACTGATTAGTATTTGGTAAATTTTCGTATTATCTTATTTTAGTGTGGTCATTTATCTGATTCATAATGTAACCTCAAAATCATGGTGACTGAACAAATTGAAGACATTGAAAATCTTGCTGTCATTTTTGAAACTGCGCGACAACCCGCTTCGAAAGCTGCATCAGGCACCGTTGAACTAAAATCTAGAATAGTCAACAATGACGTGGCGCTGAACCGGTCTGATGTTGCGACGGAAAGCTTTGTTCCAGGCATGTTGACGCGATACATGGGCAACTATCGGATCGGATTCTGGGGGGGGGGGGTGGTTGCGGAGAAACTTTCGTGGGCTTGGCTTCGTGAGCCACCGATTTTACCATTTGTGACCATCTTCAGAATTTTTTGGGAGGAGGGTCTAGGGGGGAGGAAGATGCCTTCTGGGGGGTGGGTTAAAACCCACCCCCACGCCCATGTATGGTTGACACTGAAAGGGTATTATTATACGGATACGGGAGGGGCCAACCTTCTTGTTTGCGCAAAAAAATATTGTGGAATTTTTCAACCGAGGCGGGGGGGTTGTTGTGCCACGGGTCCCAACCGCACAATTTTTTTCCGATGGTGGCTTCGGCCCACCCACCACTGGCTACGCCACTGGTATAAATAGCTTATCTAGACGCAAGGACCCTTGTTGCTTCAAGGACCCCTGTTGTAGTTATCGAAATTTTCAGACATGAGCCCTCAGCAGTGGTGTATCCAGGAGTAGCGAACGACCGGATGTAAAATTTTGCCGGAGCCGGAGCCGGATACAAAATGCGGGAGCCGGAGCCGGAGGCAGTGTTTTACAAAAAAAATTAATTTCAATTAGTAAAAAATGTTGACAATTGTGAAAAAATTTTCAATTTTATTCGAAACAGCATTTTTTAATGTTTCAACAGTCACGCCCCATTTCTATACATATGTCTTTACACACTCATACGACCACTGGCCACTGACTGGTCCCGTTTTTGGTGATCTCACAAAAAATTTTCATCAACATTGATAAAAAGTCAAAAATTTGGTCAAATTGACCAGTATGGCATTTTGACTGCGGTGCCAAGGGCAGGTGTCAGAGGGAGCTGGTTGTTCAGGTCTTCAGGGTGTCCGTCTGAACCTCCCCCTTTTAGTCAAACCTTGCAAAATTGTCAAGATTTTATATACGTGTATAAGAATATATATATACACCCAAAAAATAGACAAATTTGGAAAAGATTGCACCTTGTAGAAGTTACGACGCCGTATATAAATGTCTGTAGCTTCCGGGGATTACCGCCCGCCCCCCCCCCCCCGACCCCTGTAATTTAGGCGTATATCAGTCACGTTGTAACCAGGAAAAAATCTTTAGGAGGAATGACTTTTCGATTTTTTGTAATGGGTGAAAATTAACTTTTTTGCTATTTTAATACAAAACTTTGGGACATAACAGCACATGCAAACATATTTGACCGGCCGAAAACATCAGAGCTAAAACTCAAGTTCAAATCACTAAGTCACATAGTTACAAGCTTATAGGGGTCTGGGGGCGGCAGCGTGAGTGTGAGAAACTTTTGATTTTTAGGCCGAGTTTAGTCAATTTGAGACGTAAAAATACACATTGCTAGAAAGGGGTAGTCATCTCCATCACAACTGGCAGTAATATAAGTACTGTAATCGACTAACCGCTTTGTTAATCTTGCGATTTTTTCTCAAAATTACCGCCGCTCAAAGCACCCTAAATACGCCACTGGCCGGAGCCTCCGGTCGATCGCTATCCAGGAGCCACCAGATTGAGCAGTGAGCCACCGCCGCCAAGCTCCCCTGGCCGGAGCCTCCGGTCGATCGCTATCCAGGAGCCACCAGATTGAGCAGTGAGCCACCGCCGCTCAAAGCACCCTAAATACGCCACTGGCCGGAGCCTCCGGTCGATCGCTATCCAGGAGCCACCAGATTGAGCAGTGAGCCACCGCCGCTCAAAGCACCCTAAATACGCCACTGGCCGGACTCTCGATCGCTCAGGAGCCACCAGATTGAGGTGAAACTTTGCACTTTTTACGCGGGGAATTTGCACTTTTACAACCCGTTTTGCAAGTTTTAAAAATTGACTTAAAATAAGAGAAAATAAGAACAGAGGCGCTTTGATTATTACATTATTTGTGTTGGTGATTATCGGCTTGGTCAATGTCTTGTGGTTATTTCAGGTAAGTACTCAGTGAATGTCAAAACATGGGGATGTTCGCACAACAGTTCAGATTCAGAATATATGAGCGGTATTTTAGCGGCGGCCGGATACGAAATTACAGGTAGTTTTAACAAAATAATTGCTTAATATATACGTATGTATGTTCGCTTGCTTGCTTGTTTATTGTGGTGACATAAGTTTGAAAACACATGTGCGACGTTTGTTGGAGGGGGATTTTATCCCCACTCTTAGAAAGCAACTTCAGGGCACCTCCCCAATGAAAACTTTTCACCCACTCCCACACCCTGAAGGCCTGAATGTCTGGCAGCCTGCAAAACGTTGGTTCACTATGTCAAAGATACAAATGATGAACCAAATCGGGTGAGCAGAAAGTGCTCCCCCCTCTAACCCTCAAAAATTCTTGCTGCTCACCACGTATACATTTGAGTTTTGTTTGACTGACCAATTTTTTTACTTTTCAAAATTTCATTAACCCATTATACAGTTATTCTTTTTATAAAAAGGAAAGAGAATTATATGAGTGTCTCTAAAGTCTGACAAAAAGTAAGTCGCACTACTCGAGAAAATGAAACATGTGGTTTCGTTACGAATAGATTTTGACTATCAAGATTATGAGTACTGCAAGTAGTTACACAAATCGTGCCACTAAAATAAGTATATAAATGGCGCAACTATTTTTTGTCAGACTTTAGTGTCAGTGTTTTGTCCAGAGACTGCGTTAATTTATTTGGGAAACTAGCCGTCACGAATGAGTTTTAATTTTGTAGACCGAGAAGGGGCAGCTGATGTTTGGGTGTTGAACAGTTGCACGGTAAAAACGCCTGCGGAACAGCACTTGCAAAACACAATTGACAGGGCCAGAAGTGATGGGAAATTGGTGGTGGTCGCTGGGTGTGTTCCACAAGCTGCCCCAGGGACCAAATTTCTTAAGGTTCTTGAATTTCACAATCTATAGTAGTTAGTGCAAGATTTCCTCTTATTTCTTGCGTGCCACCTAATTGCGGAAATTAATATTTAGTTTTATTTTTACAGATGAGATTTTACAGATTTCGTCAAAATTCTGAATAAGAGTAGAACTCTCGCTGACTTCTTCATTTTGAGTCATCCCGGTATTCAGTTAGTGTCTGTTCCGATGTTTTCCCGTTGAAACTTTTTTAAAGATAAAAGTGCAGAATTACTTATTTTTCTTACATTTGGTTTTTAGGGTCTGTCTATGATCGGTGTTCATCAAGTGGACAGAATTGTAGAAGTGGTTGAAGAAACACTAAAAGGTATATAATACGTATATACGTATCAGTTGTACCTTTGGCAGTTTGCCTATATATAATATATATTTTTGCCCAACACAACGTGAGCTAACTTTTTGACCACAAATAGATGTTGCTTAAATACTTTTTGTATATACGAGTACTTTAACTTGAATAACTCAACATTTTATGGTAGGTTCTGTAGCTGGACTCGCATTGGACGTGCATAATTGTAGGAATATATGTACAGTAATTCTGTGTCGAGTTATTATAGCTAGATATAGAGTGTAGCAGGATTTTTTTTCAAAATCGGCACTGTGTAAATGATGTGTAAATTAAAAATTTGCTGTGTAAATTAAGGGTCTGTTGTGTAAATTTTTAAAAGTGTGTATTTTAGTATTTTTTGGGTAAAAAATTGACCGTTTTTGCACGCGAAAACTAATATTTCGCTTTTGATACTCGAACTACATACGAAAATAAAAAAATAATCGAAAATTTTAGCGTTTTTGTCAGTTCATGTATCCGACACGTCAGGACAAGCCCCCCTAAAATTTCAAAAAATCTGAGACAAGCCCCCACCCCAAGCCAAGACCCTGTGTACATGTATGGTTCACAGTTCACACACAGGGTTTTTTTTCAAAAAATTTTGTGTGCATAATTGTGCAAAATTTTAATTTTAGTGTGCAAAATTTTATTTTTCTGTGCAAACTGTAAATGTGTTTTCTTCTCCTATATAGAAGCAATATACGCGTTTTTATACCTCTAGAGGTCGTACGTATCAGTGGCGTACCCAGAAAAAAATGTCCGGGGAGGGAATGACTTTTCAATTTTTTGTAACGGGTGAAAAGGCACTTTTTAGCAATTTTAACACGCATAAAACGCCTTCAAACGCAAGATTACTAAACCAAAAAGGTGTATATAGGGGTCTGAGGGCTGCTAGCTCCCAAAAAAATTGGCGATTTTTTCCAATTTTTAGGCCCATTTTGGTCAACTGTAGACGTATATATCAAAAATTTTTTCCGATAGAAAAATTAAAACAAAAGATAGTACGTAACGTCACATCAAACAGTGTATATAACACAAGTAAATGTAGCATATACTCGTGTAGACATGTAAATGCAGCATAATGTACTCGTGTATACATCAATAGGCTTTGATGAACATGAAAGATATGTAATAGCAAGGCCTAGTAAGCCACACAGTCGCAGGGGTCTGGGGGCGGCAGCCCCCAGACAAAAAATTGGGGAAATTTAGATTTTTATGCCAAATTTGGTAAATTTTTTGACGTAGCAGAAATTTTTTCCGGTCGGACCGTATTATAAATCAAAGGCGGGACCCTTGTGGAAAAAATAACTTGGAAAAAATTTCGGGTGCGGGGGATTCCCACCATCCGTCCACCCTGGGTACACCCTTGCTGGTTGCTGCTATGTTTATGTTGGTGTGCTGAAATTCTAAGTATTGGAAATTACTGGCATTAGCACAATGGCTGTCACATGCAGATCCATGAAATTTTTTGAGTGAGGGGAAGTCGACCTACCTTCCTTGACTTAAGGGGTACCCAGGTCAAAAATCAAAGTTCTCCAATTTTGCTTATTTTCACATATTATGTTACTCCCCCAAGGCACCCCAACCTCAGATAAGAACAATTAAGCTTGAAGGTGCACTTTTGGTTCAGTGCGTTTGTCAGTGTATTTACATAGGCAAGAGTGCGTACAAAAGCCTAAAAGTAGCCCTTACTTGGACAGTTCGAACACAAACCACATCGAGCTAATCAGGCTGAAACTTGGCATAGTAGTAGCCCACATGTATGCGCAAAATCGTATGATCCGGATTTTTGATATGTATTTTCAATTCTAAAATCGAGTGCGAAATGTTAAGAAATGGCCGTTTTTTACGCCCGCCACATTTGAGTGATTTCACTTTTTGCGTCATTGCTCAGGCCACAGGCAAAAATTAAAAAAATGGATCATAGAGGTTGAGATATGACATTAGGCTAACGAATCATGTAAAAATCAGCTTCGTCAGTATTAACAAAAATTTCGAGTAAAGGAACGCTTTGTGAGAAAAAACTTTTTTTGGCGCCTATGATTTACACGTAAAATTGAATTTTTGGGAGCCCATAGTAAAAAATTGGCAAAAGCATTGGTTCCAGTTTGTTACATCTGCGATGCGCCTTCCCTGGGGCTACATTGTGTGCAATTTTTAAGCGAATTGGAGAACCTAAAATTTTCACTTATACAGGTAGCCCCCCCTTAATCTTGCAAAAAATGTGTATCCCATAATTGGCGGAGGTCTGGGGACGGCAGCCCCCAGAAGCCACAGCTTTTGTAGAATTTTGAAAAAATTTTGCATTGAAAAACATATATAGTATATATTTCATCAACACTTGTTTAGGAACCTGGGTCATTGCTGAAATCTGGGACAGCAGTCCCCTGAAAATGCAGAATTTTTTTATTTCTCGGGCAAAACGGTTAATTAAAGACGAAACGGAAATTTTTTGGCAGGCCATAAAATTCAAAGGGGGCAATTTGAACAACAATTACGCAAATCATGCGCCATTTGCCAAAAAGCAGTATAAAAACCTGCCGCCGTTGATGATACCGCCAGTGATGTCTATAGATGCAGGGGTCTGGGGGCGGCAGCCCCCAGAATTTTTTCGATTTTGCATAAAAAAACATTTTCAGCATATCTCAGGCCCATCGGGCAGTGTGCATTATTGTGCAAAATTTTAATTTTTGTGTGCAAAGTTTTAAAAAAGTGTGCATTTGCACAGGGTTTTGCACAAAAAAAACCCTGTTCACACAGATAGAGAGTTGTTTATCAGCCAGATCCTACACAATTTTTTCAAATCCGGGTATAAAACCGGGTTAAATCCGGGTATCAAAGTAGTTTGAAGTATTACAAGAAATCGCACAGACAAGCTCAGCATGTCAGATTTTTCACTGTCAACTTTCAAGTGCATAAAAGCAAATGCTACAATAAAAAAATCATAAGCCGTTTGAGGGGGTAGTGTCGCGAAAGCAGTCGATTTTGCGCGACTATAAAACTTTTTCAGTAAAAGATAGGTCGTTGTTTTTTATATATTCTAAAAATATGTTTCAAGGTAAATATTTTTGCCAAGTTTCAGAAAAATTGATGCAGCATACAGTTAGCAGTGAAGTCGCTAAGTCGGAAAATTGACGTTTTAAAAACCTATTCACATTCGATAATTTCGTCACAATTAAAAAACTTTTTGTTTAGATTCTTTACATAGACTAAAAGCAGATATTCTCTAGTTTATGCACACAAAATTTGGTGCAAATTGCTTGAGTCGTTGTGGAGTAATGCCTGTTTGAACTGTGAAACTGTGCGTAACCTGTATGGTACTCAGAGCAATAATGATAAATTGTAAAAAATTTAGACACTTATTTTGAAATCAAAAGAAAAACGAAGCTTCATTTTTCATTTTTCTTATTTGTGGCAAAAAATGGTGCGTCAAAACATTACATGTACTTCACAAGCTGGCCAATCTGATATCTGGCTTGATTTTTTGAACTTTTATGTCTCTATTGTGTGATGTCTGGCTCAAAAATGGTAATTGGTTAAAAATATTGGTAGATATTGGTAGTCGAGTGTCTCGCAGTGCTTATCTGACACCATATGGCATTTCAGTAGTTTCTCAGTGAACGTACAATTTCAAATCAAAAAGTTCTCATTTTGTAGCCTATGAGCAAAACTGCTTTGGCGACACTACCACCTTAACAGCAGAAACTGAAGATTTTTTTTGTTTTTTGGTCAAAAATTAGACTTAATTTTGTTAGCACAAACAAGAGATTACAGGCTGAAATCGCCACTTCGCGAATTTTTGTAAATTTTACAACCAAAATAGGCCGTTTAATCAGCTTTTTGAGGAAAATGGGGCTGTGTAAATTAGTGTGTATTTTTATTTTTTGCTGTGTAAATTAGGCGGCCGGTGTGTAAATACACCCTATTTTACACAAAAAAACCATGAGTGTAAGTTATATATAATATAGCTATTAACAAGTGTAGACTATAATAGGCTATTATAGTAGCTGTGCTTACTACTTTTGTTATATGTAATCGTATTACTGTTTCATTACAGGCAATTCAGTGAAACTTCTTGGTCGACGGAAAGAGCCGGTAGCCACTGGGGGCGCGCCACTGACACTGCCCAAAATTCGACGAAATCCTCTTATTGAAATATTGGCTATAAATACAGGGTAAGTTCTAGGGATGGAAGTCTCGGTTTTTTTCCGAGACCGAGACCGAGACCACGAAACCGAGACTACCGAGACCGAGACCAAATTCCGAGACCGCCAAAACCGAGACTTTGGGTCATTTTTTGCCATTTTTTTACCCGTTGATTTGATGACTTTTTACAAGTTTTTAGGTAATATTAGAAGACCATGGTCAGACCTTATAAATAACAGCTACATCACGACAATTTTGGTTACATTGCTGGTTCTTTCCCCGTTTGTGTGATACTGTGGGACCATGTCCTCTTGAATATTGTGAATTTTTGACCTCTGTTCCAAAACAGACGCAATTTGTCGTTGTTCTTGCCGGAAAATAGCAAATTGTGACACTGTTTGGCTCGAACTTAGTTGAAAATAGCTCCGATTGTATTGGAATTACGAATGTTCTGCTAAAATCTAACCAAAATAGAAAGGGTTTGGCTCAAAAATTAGACCTACGCGCCGTGACGCTCTTTCATTCTTTGCCTCCGGCGTAACACCCCTGTGAGTGGGGCCCCCTCAATCCCCTGGGACTAAATTTTATATAGTTGGGAGTAGAGTCTTACCTTCTCATCTACCGAACTGCATGTGTCACCGCATAGTTCTTAGTAGTGCGTTTAGTTGAACTTTCACAGATTTTTTTGATTTTTTGCTAAACTCATACTAATTGGAAATTACAGTTAAGTATGTGAAGCCATCAAATGGCATAAAAAAGTTGAACAACCAAACACTAATACTAAAGAATAAAATATAATAATAATCACACAGACAGACTTGAAAGATAATATGAAATAAGAAACCTAATCATAAACATACATTTTTGTGTATGTACTGTGTTTACTGATAAACTAAACATTAAACAACCACGGTAAAGTTGTTTTCGGAAAAAATTGACAGAATCTCAATGTTTGGTGTGAAATTTTGGTGAAATGAACATTTCCGAAAAACTTTCCTGCTAAAAATATAAACCAAAGGGGGGACCACGGGAAAATTTTTCACAGATTTGAAAAACCGAGACCGGGTTCAAACCGAGACTTTTCGACTACCGAGACCGAGACCGAGACCGAGACTGGGCTAGTCTCGGGTTTTGACCGAGACCGAGACCGAGACCACGACCGAGACTTCCATCCCTAGTAAGTTCCAAGCTCCAACCTAAGAGTGTAGTTGAGTCTGTAACCTATGATAAGTGTACAGTCTCTAATTAATATTCATGAGTCCATATTCTCTAATTGATAAGTTTATAATTGTTGTAATGGCTAGTGATTAACTCCTTAAGATACTCGTGACATTGACACCCCCAAAATTTAGAAAAAATGGCCCTTTTTGCGAAATTTTTACAAAATTTTGCAAAAATTAGGGTATTTTTGGTCGATCAGAGGGGGAGGGTCTCCAAAATTTGGCCGGAGAGGCCCCCCCCCAAATGTTGACCCCGTTACGTGTATGGTGGGGGCTCAACTTTATGTGAGTGTGAGAATTTTTCGTTAATATAAATTGCAGTATTGCTAGCTTTCAGTGGTGTGGGGTCAACTTTATTTGCGAGTTTTTTTGGTAACTTTTAATTTTATTTGTTTAGATGCCTGAACCGATGCACTTATTGTAAAACGAAGCACGCTCGAGGCAATTTGGCTAGCTATCCCATCGAAGAGCTGGTGGACAGAGCAAAACACAGTTTTGAGGGTACGTATTTTGAAATTCTCTGCGAGGTAGCTTACCAGTTGAACGTATTACATATTATATGCAGAGTATGATTACCAGTTGAACG
Source organism: Trissonchulus sp. WLG1_4 (assembly GCA_030248245.1). NCBI lineage: Eukaryota > Metazoa > Nematoda > Enoplea > Enoplida > Ironidae > Trissonchulus > Trissonchulus sp. WLG1_4. Next base: position 27,395 of record JASANF010004659.1, on the reverse strand, counting down.
TATTACATATTATATGCAGAGTATGATTACCAGTTGAACGTATTACATATTATATGCAGAGTATGATTCTACATAGTAGCTCACATAAATCGTTCCAAGTTTATTCATATCACATCTACATATTATAAATGAAACTGTCGTAGGCTCGATTCATACGTACAGCCGTATGTCGGTTCAGCCTGCAGAATGACGTCACTAGCAGCCTAGTTCAGCCAGCGCATGCGACGTCATTTGTTCGTCATTTTGTGTGCTGAACGGACATACGGCTGTAAGTATGAATCGAGCCTTAAGATTATCAAGTTTTAGTACATTTAATCCAGGTTTGATTGAGACAAACCAAGCCTAGATTCATGTACGCTGTAGCTATTTAGATTGTGTGTTACCACTTTTTTGATCATTTTTTATTTAACATCACCAGTGCGCAGTTACTATCCTGTTACCGGCTCGCAATATTATAAAAAAGTAACACGTTAGCTCAGTGCAGAAAACGGTTCCGACCCTATCTGTGATTCTTTTTATTTTCAGAAGGCGTGAAAGAACTGTGGCTGACGTCAGAGGATTTGGGCGCCTATGGTCATGACCTGGACTTGCGGTTGTCAGACCTGTTGAAGCAGTTGCTGAAAGTGATTCCGGAAAATTGCATGATGCGCCTCGGCATGACCAATCCGCCCTACATTTTGCATCAACTTGAAGTAGGGCAGAATAGTAGTTTTTTTAGACTATTTCTACTTTTTTATTACTGTTTGTTTTATATGAATTTTTTGATCTAAAGATGAGCGTTGAAAATTATAGCTTCTATCAAAATTGAGTCTAGTAATGTTGTGTTTTCGTTTTTTATGATGTGTCTTCAATCTTCATCAACAATCTTCAATTAATCGTTTTATGTTACTACAGTTTGACTACTACAGCAACTTGTCGCATACCTACTTTGAAGCAGTAAAGAACATCTGTTAGACAATGGCTAAGAAGACTAAGTGGAATACTTAAAATGCGTATATATACCTCGAAAATACGAAAAGTGAAATATAACCTTTATCTGTTTGAATCATCGATAAAACATCAACTGCAATTATACACAAGTTTGACTGTATTGTAGTGTTGCTTATTTATCTCTTTTTTTGAACGTGTTTTTTGTTTTCAGGATATAGCCGAAATTCTACAGCATCCCCGAGTCTACTCATTCCTCCATGTCCCCGTGCAATCGGGCAGCGATCGAGTCCTGGACGACATGCGACGAGAGTACACGGTGGCTCAGTTCGAGCACGTGGTCACTTACCTGAAGGAAAAGTTAGTGACAAGAGTATGTATATTATGCTATGCTCAGGAAGTACTCTTCTTGTTTCTTAGCATAAAATTTTAGATATATTAAGAGGTTTAATTTTTTTAAGCGATGAAAAATGACCGAACTATTTTTTATTTTCTCAAGGCTAGCTGTAACGTTGGCTTACTAGTTACTTAACTTTAACTCTGATCAGGTAGGCAGGCAACAGCTACAGGCTCTCAAGCCAAGAAGCTATCAGGCTTTAGGTTCAAAGTTTAAGTAAAGTTTGACCCAATGTACTGGGTCAACGCAACGTAACATTAAAATTTCCGCGTAATTACAACTTGGATTGTATTGGTATTTTTGGGGTCAGTTCTATAGAACTGTAGTAACTTTGTTTATTCTTTATCTATCGCTCCAGAACAGAACAGAACAGTGGAAAAGTATGATGTGTAAGAAAACTACTTAAGTATACCTGCCATCTTATTTAACCTATAGATTGCCCAGTTTATACCTCATTCATTTACAGGACAGAGTTGACTCACGGTAGATATTTTGTCCCATTTTTCAGAGTTCCAGGTATCAGTATTGCAACAGATATCATTTGTGGCTTTCCGACGGAGACTGAGGAGGTAATAGAACTAATTTTTACATGATAATACACTTTAAGTTTGATGCAGATATCTCTGTAAAGCCCCGATAGATACTAAATTCGTTAACGACAAGACAAGGGGATAAATTTTCATTAGCTGCTATACAAAAATTTACCGACCTCGTTCTCTGTTTGCTTTGGTCATTCTTTTATGTAGACTCTGTGCTATGAATTTAATTTATTTAAAAATGAAACCATATAACATGTAACTATAATTAATTTCAACACGTAATCATGCACAGTTCACATAATATTCTTGGCAGATTAAGTTTACAGACTATTTTCAAACTAATGAATCTTTTTCTCTGAAAATTTACTCAAATTTGTTTGTGTTGTAGGATTTCGAAGAAACAGTGAAACTGGTGGAGCGTCACAAATTTCCCAGCCTATTCATCAACCAGTTCTATCCCCGACCCGGCACGCCGGCCGCCCGCATGAAACGAATCGACACGGCCGAAGTGAAAGGACGCACGGCTCGACTGTCCAGACTGTTCCGATCCTACACACCTTACAGTCGGGAGAGGGTGGGTCTGTGTCGGGTTTTTTTGGGCAAAAATGGCATCATTTTTTGCAGAAATGAAACTTAAAAATGACGGTCAGGAAATAAAAATGATCACAGGAATTTAAAAATGACGCCAGAATGATGAAATTCTATTATTAAAAATCTTGGTCAGCGTTAGTATAATTTTGGGCAAAAAAACAGTAATTTGAAGGATCGACTCATGTTTGTGGTAAGACGCGAATTTGTTTTTGCTGAGAAAATTGTGTAACTTTAGTAGTAGTAATACGCATAGGCCGGTTCATTTGAATTTCACGGTGTGAAATTAATATTGAAGTTTTAGTATTTCACTATTTTTACCTAAAGTATTTTGCCAAAATTGTCTAATTAGTTGTTTTTGGCACGAAAAATGGAAAATTACGTCCGTCATGGAGGAGGGGAGTGAAAAATTAGTAGACTCCATGGGAGGACCCACCAAGATGCGGTTTTCCTGCTGTTAACACATTTATGCAGACACTTTTTTATTTATCTATAGATTGGCCGAATTTACGATGCCCTTGTGACAGAAGTGGCCTCTGACGATCGTCATTATGTTGCTCACAATAAAGCCTACGAGCAAATACTCTTGCCCAAATCCGGTGGACCGGCTATTATGGGACGAATGGTGCCCGTTCGAATTCACTCTGTGACCAAATATGCAATGGTGGCCGACGTGATTTTGAAGAATAATTCGGGACAGAATTTGGAAGATAGATCATCTTTGTGTCCAATGACATGGCTTTTTTCCAGCACAAAAACTTGTCCCTTTACTTCCAGAACTATTTTAGTTTTAGTAATTTCAATAGTTGTTGCTGTTTGTGCTATTTTGTGGAGTTCTTAAAGTTTATTTTTTAAAAGTTACTGTTTTCAAAATGTTTTTTGGTCTTTTATAAACTTGCAACTTCATGATTCTGGTCTCTCAATCTCAAGCTTTGCTTAAACAAGTTTTCTTTATATTTAATTATTTTATGCATCAGGCTCAGGCACTATTTTGTGCCTGCGTTTTTTGTTATCCGTAAATTGCCGGTTTGTTTTTATGTGTATATATTTTAGTTTGTTATTTTGATTGTTAAGTAGTATTTCATTTAACGGAATAAAATCTTTTTCTGTTACTGTTACTATCTGTTTTGTAACTTACGCTTTGTTTTGGCTTGTTTTTGTCGATTGAAAACAGTTTTTTGAATGTTCCATGTTGAAGCCGTCTTTCTAGAATAGACAGTATAAGACTTGATATGGTATACGATATAAGTTTATAACTTGATATAAGTATACTGCCTTCTTGTTAAAGTTAAAATGGACAGTTTTAGATTTAACAGACATGTTTAAGTAAGCGTGTTTTAATAATTAGTTCGTATAGTCTGACTGAAAAGCAGCGCGTGGAAGTTGAGTTCGTATAATACAGAGGCTTCGGAATGGCATTTTTTAGAATGATTTCGAAACAGTTTAGTTGGACTAAAATTAACTTCATAATCCATAAGAGTAATGGGCGCTCAGATTTTTAGCAGAACTCTCAGGCGCTGAACAACTAGCAAAATCAAAATGCCAAAAGTTTCAGACAAGGCATTGATTTGAGCCACGAAAACTTGATTTGCGATCCCATAGTGAAAAATCGGCAATTATAGCCATGGAGTAGTGATCGAACGGGATTGAAGTTCGGGATCGGGATCGGGATTTGCGTTCGGGATCGGGATCGGGATTTGCGTTCGGGATCGGAATCGGGATTTGTGTTCGGGATCGGGATTTGCGTTCGGGATCGGGATCGGGATTTGCGTTCGGGATCGGAATCGGGATTTGTGTTCGGGATCGGGATCGGGATTTGTGTTCGGGATCGGGATTTGCGTTCGGGATCGGAATCGGGATTTGTGTTCGGGATCGGGATTTGCGTTCGGGATCGGGATCGGGATTTGCGTTCGGGATCGGAATCGGGATTTGTGTTCGGGATCGGGATTTGCGTTCGGGATAGGGATCGGGACCGGATCGGGATTCGGGATAGGGATTCGGGATTTTTGGTTGAAATGTTTAAAAAAATTGTCGAAGTCGAATGGTACATTTTTTACGTGAGGGAAGCAGACAAATATTGGAAACAGATACCCTGACACCAGAATACTGAGTATGGTAAGGTAGTATCGATGCATAACGTGAAATGTCCGAGACAAGGTGAAATATTGATTTGTAAGCATTGCTGGAGTTTAAGGGCGGCAGCCCCCAGAAGTCAGGTATTTAGTTATTGGATTTTCGGCCTTTTTCGGCCAAGTCAGTTATCACTTTCTTCAGTCTCGGCCGAAGAAAAGTGTAGATTACGAACCAGAAATTTACAAAAAATGCTGTATTTGCTGCAATAATTGCAAGTGCTGCGTTACACTTTTACGAAAGATAAAAGCAAGCATGCATGCAGATGCGTGGCCAGGATTTTTAGAAGGGGGGTTGTACCTGTCTACTTTTTTGCTCACTTTTTTACACTCACTATGCCGGGGTCTCAGGGGTGTCAGCCGCCCGAATTCATTTTTTTGCATAACAAAGTGCAGTGTTGGTCATTTTGATTAAATAAACTCAGTGTAGCAGGGGTCTGGGGGCGGCAGCCCCCACTAAAACACAGAAATTTTCAGTTTTTAGGCCGAATTTGGTCAACTGGAGACGTATATATCAGAATTTTTTGACAGCAAAATTAAATCAAAAGATGGGAGAGTCACATCAGACACTGTATTACACAAGTAAATGCAGCATATGTACTCTTGTAGTCATTCATAGGCTTTGAAAAAAGATAATAACAAGGGATAGTAAGCCACAGAGTTGCATGGGTCTGGGGGCAGCAGCCCCCAGGAAAAAATTACTAGAATATTTTTTTGGAAAGAAAGATTTTTTTGGCCAAATTTGGTCAATTCGAGACGTATCAGACATTTTTCCGGCCGGGCGTAAAAACCAAAGGGATGACCTTTGTTGATAATTTCTCCAGGTTCTACCAAAAGCAGGGTTTTTTTTAGTCAAAATGGCGTCATTTGCAGAAATGAAATTTAAAAATGACGTTCAGAAAATAAAAATGACGAAGCTTTGACGAAAGGTTTTGAGCAAATATTGACGCTGATTTGACCAAATTCGGCCTAAAAATTGAGAAAATCTCCAATTTTTTCTGGGGGCTGCCGCCCCCAGACCCCTGCAACTTAGTGGGTTACTCGTCTTCGTTATTCACTTTCATCAAAGCCTCGGCGTGTGTACACGAGTACATTTTTTTTTTTTTACCGCCTCTCACAGCCACTGCATTCTTGCTGTAGAATTCAGGCTGTCCTCGCCAGCTCAAGGTACGAGCCCGCGAGGGAACACCAGATGCATACTCAAACAAAAGTAAATAAACAAACATGTGAATGTGAGGGATGTGCGAGTATGCACCTGGTGTCCGAGAGATAAACGCAGTGGGGCGTAAAGCCGCTCTAGCAGCAGTACGGGCCAGCTGCCCTTCCTGCGAGATACCTCTGGGGCTCCAGTAGGAGGTGTAAAGTTTGTGTTAAGGTGTAGTGAGTCGTTGTGTAGTTAATGGTGCGGTCGATTGTTTTTACTTTGATGCTACATAAAGCAGCATCGTGCGTGTATCTCGCAGGTTAGGCATCCCACCGCAATGGCTAAATAAATCTAGTCCGGCCCTCATTGTGCGCTATTGTTTTGTGTCAGACATACACAATATATGAAAAGCAATATATGCCACTAGTCCAGTTGATGTTACACACAGGACACTGCCACAGACTATAACAAGCCCGCACCCATTAGCAAAGTATGTCAATCACCATGCATTATTTATATAGCTCTCATGCAAACAGGCAACTAGAAAGCAGGCCCCACGTTATGTCTATTTTGTAAATCTTATTACACAGTTTCAAAAGTCTGATACATACAATTACAGGTCCGGCGCAATTATCGCCAATCAAAAAACCAAAGTAGCTTACTTTATTTTCTGGTAAAGTTACCAAATACTGATGCTTCATGCCTGTAGTGCCATGTCCAATTACCTGTGTCACGAATATAGCTAGTCGCGATGTCGTTCCGCTTTGCCTAAAACTAGCAAGCCAAAGCGAAAAACCAGCAAAAAACCATGCAAAGGTGAAAAAGTGCAATAATAGGTACATGCAACATTATACCCTACACCACATACTAGAGGGAGGGGAGTGATAATTAAGGGCAAATGGCCATGCTACTGTGCGAAATTTAAATTATATATATACTGCATATTGTACAAAAAAGCAAAAGACACTCACCCACCACGGAAACTGAAATAAAAGCGAAATAACAAGCTCCTAAAACACGTGTTATTGTGCCCCTATGCTGGCCTTCTGCTTACTCTTGGGCCGTATGCAAGACAGGGTTCAGTGCAAGCATGCAATTTCAGACGAGGGTGAGTTTTGGTTAAGTGCAAGCACCATATCACCAAGCAGTATATCATACATGAGTACAAAATAGAAATAAAAAACTAAAAATAAAAAAAATAAAAAAATAAGGGCCCTGTAGCTACGGCACAAGAGCGTAACAGGGGGACCAATGAGCATAATTTTTATGGGACTTATATATGTAATGCTCACGTCTGGTAGGCACCAGCTGCCCCCCTAGTACATTTATATACCTAGGAACCGTGTCAAAAAGTGCACTATCTGATGTGACGTTCTGCTTCTGACGGGATTTGTATTTATATAATTAATTTCTCGGCTCGAAAAAATTTCTGATACGTCTTCATTTGACCAAGTTTGGCCTAAAAAGTGAAAAATTCTCCATTTTTGTTTTTGAGGGTTGTCGCTTTTAGACCCCTGCATTATTGTGGCTTAGTGTTTTGGGTATTATGAGCTCAAAAATGTTAGCTCTGATGTTTTCGGTCGGCCAAAAATAGTATGATGTTCGCACAATATGCTTTGTTATCTGCAAATTATTGTGTTAAATTCTGCGGTTTTGCTGGGCCAAAACGTTAACTTTGGCGAAAATTTTTGAGAGTCTGCTAAAACTATTTTGGTCGTTTTAGCCAATTCGCTAAATGGTACTCGGTAGATAGAAGATAAATACCGATAAGAAATAAATAAGGAAGAAAATTTTTTTATAACTCCAATTCACCAAATTATGTCCAAAATTAAAAAATTTCCTATGCTACCTTTCCTACCTGTCTCTTTATTGTTACAAAAAATCCAAAGGTCATGCCCTCTCCGAATTCTTTCTACTTTATTTGACCGAAATCTTCGGCACATACATAGACGTACAACGGGGTCTGGGGGTCAAGCTCCCCCTAGACTTGAGATTCCGGGACAAGCAAACCCTCCTCATAGTTAAAAAAGGTGCCAGAAAACTCAAAATTTGCCCCTGATTGCTTTAAAAATGATAAAAAAGCTAAAAATGTATATACAAATTTTGAAAAATCCCCATTTGTAGGCCGTTATGAGTTCAAGTCCCCAATATGTCGGACAAGACCCCCTAAAATTTAAAAAATCCGGGGCAAGCCCCCCACCACCCCATCGGTCTACATAATTTTGACCCCCCTGTCCAAAAAAATTGCAATTTAGTAATTTACATTTTTTCTTGGCCAAAAAACACAGATTCGAACAAATTTTCGCCAAAATTAGGTAAAACACCGCTTAATTTTCATAAAAATGTAAGATAATGTAACTAGCAAAATTGCTGCAGCGCAACGGTACTGTAAAGCCATAATTTAATTTTGACGAACGAAAAATAAAAATGACGACATGAATTTAAAAATGACGCCAGAATGATGAAATCCGATTTTGAAAAAAAAAACCCTGACCAAAAGGAAGGGGTCGCGGCGATTCCACGCCTGGCTATGCCCCTGCATGCATGTATGAGAGGGGGGTGGAGGGGACCCCCGAAAACCGAGGGGTAGGGGGGAGGGTCCCGAAAATTTAGGCTAAATTTAGTAAAAATGGCAATTTTGCGTAAATTTTACGGAATTTTGAAGAATTTGGGGAACTTTTGGTCAATCAGGGGAGAGGGTCTCCAAAGTTTGACCGGAAAGGCCCCCTCCCACAAAAAATTTGGCCGCCTTACATGTATGAGAGCAAGCGACATTAAAGGCCAGTTTACACTACCAAACCCGCACCAAACTTCCACCAAACCAAACCTCCACCAAACTCAGGTTTGGTGAAAGTTTGGTGGAAATTTGGTAGTGTGAATATGCACCAAACCTCCACCAAACTCCACCAAACCTCCACCAAACTGCCTCTGCAGGTTTGGTGGACCACCAAACTTGGTTTGGTGGTTCGACCAAACAGCCAATCAGAATGCAGCAAAAAATAACGTGACACTCACTATTAGGGCTGAATTGTGTTGTTTATAACATTTTCCCACGCTGCTGCGTTTTGATTATTATTGTTCCGCACAGCTATATATACTCAGTGTGGTTATTTTTACTTCATCTGCATCATATAAATTATGAGTGATACTCAGTGGACATATGAAGACGAAATTTCCTTGATTGATTTCTACAAAGACAAGGAATTTTTGTGGAATGTGAAAAATCCGGATTACTACAAGAAGCATCTTCGTGCCCACTAGTGATCGACCGGAGGCTCCGGCTCCGGCTCCGGCCGGATTTGAGCCTCCGGCTCCGGCAAAAAAAGTGCCGGAGCCGGAGAATTTTCATTGTCCAAACTTTGGCAAAAAGTTCAAATTTTAAGAAAAAATCGCAAGGTTAACGAAGCGTTTAGTTGGTTACAATACTTATATTACTGGAAGTTGTATATAATGGACGTGACTACCCATCTCTACCATTATGTATTTTTACGTCTCTAATCGACTAAACTCGGCCTAAAAATTAAAAGTTTCTCACACTTATTTCCAGGGGCTGCCGCCCCTAGACCGCTTTAGGCTTGTAACTACGTGACATAGTGATTTGAACTCTACATTTAGCTCTGATGTTTTCGACCGCTCAAATTTAGTACAATGTTTGCATGTGTTGCTATTTCGCAAATTTTTGTGTTAAAATTGCAAAAAAGTTCATTTTTACCCATTACACAAAATCGAAAACTCATTCCCCCCAAAGTTCTTTCCTGGCTACGCGACTGATATATATGCCTAAATTACAGGGGTCATCGGGCCGGTAATGCCCGGAAGCTAGAGACATTTACGGCATTGTATCTTCGACAAAATGCAATCTTTTCCTAATTTTTCTACTTTTTGGGGGTATACACCCTTCTTGACAATTTTGCAAGGTTTGACTAAAAGGGGGGGTTCAGACGGACACCCTGCACAGCCCCTTCTCTCTGACTCCTGACTACGCCCTGGCACCGCAGTCAAAATGCCATACTGGTCAGTTTGACCAAATTGTTGCCTTTTAATCGATGTTGGCGAAAATTTTTTGTGAGATCACCCAAAACCGGGACCAGCCAGTGGCCTACCACTGGTCGTATGAGTGTGTAAAGAAATATGTATAGAAATGGGGCGTGACTGTTGAAAAATTAAAGAATGTTGGTTCGAAAAAATGTTGTTTCGAAAAAAATTGAAATGAAAAAAATAAATTTTTTTTCACAATTGGCAACATTTTTTATTTACTTTAAATTTTTTTGTAAAACACTGCCTCCGTTGTCTGTTGTTGTCGTGTTGTCTAACAATGCTGTCTTGTCCATCCGAATCCACCTCCTGTATTCGTATTGGTCTTCCAGACGTAGTTCTTGTAAAAGGCTGGCATAACAGCCCTTTGTATGACGACGCTGTAGCCAATCTTTAGCCCAAAAAGCTTTATGGCGTTTAGGCTTAGGCTCATCAGAATTCTCCAATAATTCAAGTACAATTAGTGCTGCTGCACTCGCTTTGCGAGACATGGTAAAACTGACACAAAATTCAATTAAAATCTGCCGTTGGCGGGATCACCCGCGCTGAAATCTGATTGGCTGTTTGGTGGAAGTTTGGTACGGCAGGTTTGGTGTGAATTTGGTAATGAGAATAGAATACAAGGATTGGTGCAAATTTGCACCAAACGTCAAGTTTGGTGGAAGTTTGGTTTGGTGGAAGTTTGGTGCGGGTTTGGTAGTGTAAACTGGCCTTAAGTCACAAATTTGCATCAGCATGCGATTAGCAGCCTCCCTAAAAATCCAATTTGGAAAATTTTGATTTTTAGACTGAATTTGGGCAAATGGAGACGTATATATCGGAAATTGGGTCGGAAAATTTGAGCCGTGGGTCGACCCTTGGGTACCCACTTGAACCTGCGCGGGTCGCTAAATTATTCCGACCCCCAAAACCTGAAAAATTAACGACGTCGGACTCCAATTTTAGAGAAATTAGAGTAATGCGTAATAGTGCAAAGTTCGTTTAGTAGCAATGTGAATAATGTACAGATATTGTAGTATGTACACATGTCACACCAGGGTTTTTTTTCAAAATCGGCACTGTGTAAATGATGTGTAAATTAAAAATTTGCTGTGTAAATTAAGGGTCTGTTGTGTAAATTTTTAAAAGTGTGTATTTTAGTATTTTTTAGGTAAAAATTGACCGTTTTTGCACGCGAAAAGTCATATTTCGCCTTTGAGACTCGAACTACATCCGAAAATGAAAATGATACATAGAATTGAAAATTTTAGCGTTTTTGTCAGTTCAAGTCGCCGACACGTCAGGAGTCAGGACAAGCTGTCCTAAAATTTCGAAAAATCTGCGACAAGCCCCCACCCCAAGCCGAGACCCCGTGTTCACGCAGATAGAGAGTTGTTTTATCAGCCAGATCCTACACACTTTTTTCAAACCTGGGTGTAAAACCTTTTAAAGTAGTTTGAAGTATTACAAGAAATCGCACAGACAAGCTCAGCATGGCTGATTTTTCAATGTCAACTTTCAAGTGCATAAAAACGAATGCTAAAATAAGCCGTTTAAGAGCAGAAACTGAAGATTTTTTGTTTTCTGGTGAAAAATTTGACTTAATTTTGTTAACACAAAGAGGTTACAGGCTGCAATCGCCACTTCGCGAATTTTTTGTAAATTTTACAACCAAAATAGGCCGTTTAATCAACTCCTGGGATCTGGGGAAAAATGGGGCTGTGTAAATCAGTGTGTATTTTTTTGCTGTGTAAATTAGGCGGCCGATGTGTAAATACACCCTATTTTACACAAAAAAACATGTGTCACACTAAAAATAATTAACAGGTATATAGGTTTTATGGAATGGTGGGGCAAAGAGGGTAGTGGGTAGGCTTTTACAGCGCGGGTTGGATTGCGGGTTCCCCACGAATGCTGAGCCGCGGGTTGGGTTGGGTTGGGTCGCGGATCGTATATTTTGATCCGCGCCCACCCCTGTTTTGGCTACATGAGAACTTGAACACACAATAAACAGGATGAGTGATGAACAACAACTGTTACTGTCACAAAGTTATCATGTCATATAGTAGCGGGGGTCTGGGGGCGGAGCCCCTAGAGAAATGTTTTAGAAAATTTACACGAAATTTGAAAATTTGGGACGTGCAAAAATTTTTGCTAAATCCCGAAAATTTCGGGATTTGAGTTCGGGATCGGGATCGGGATTTGCTTTCGGGATCGGGATCGGGACCGGATCGGGATTTTAACCTCGGGATTCGGGATCCCGTTCGATCACTACCATGGAGTCATTATTATGGTGAATTATTGTTGATTTAGTTGGTCCTGGGATGATTGGGTGTGATCGTGAGTATGCCGAAAAAGTTCCAAGGCGAGAATACCAAGGCCGTCGAAGCCAGAGCTCGAAAAGCAGCACAGAAACACGTACATTTTGACTATTTTGCTTATTGTTACCCGTTGGGGTTAGCTATTACTCAAACCTGCTGTGAGCTGCTAAATTAGGAAAAAGTTTATCCAACCGAGTAACCGACAGTTGGTATGAGTCATATTATGTGGTCGGTATGTGATTAGTCGCGGTAGCTTTTGTGATTTTCATGAGAAAATTTTGATACAAGTTTACGTCAGCAGGCCGACAGAATTGATACAAAGTGGGCGCAAGCCTTTCGCAAATTGTTGGAGTTAGAAAAAATAAGTTCACTGCTAGCTGGGGTGCCCTGATCGGTAAAGTGCAAGCCTGCAATTTTAATCCAACCATAAAAATATGAATAAAATTTTTTTTAGGCTGATAAGGAGCAGAAGGATAAAGAAAAAGAGGACGCCGCTTGGGCTGATGACGACAAACACGTGCTGAAGAAACAGCAAAGGAAGGTAAATAAGTATTGATAAATTGGAAAATATTAATTAATTATTGAATATTGATATTAAAGGAAGATTCAGAGATCGATTACTTTTTAGTTTTTTTCCTGCATACCGTGATAATGATATGAAAACATGGAATATTGTGTGGAAATTGCTTTTTTTGCAAGTTTTAATTCAACGAAAATGACAAATGGGTGGGTGAAAGCAGAAATATGACCAACATTGAGAATTTCTGTCAACTTCACACGATCACGTCACACCAGTCAAACACAGCATGAAGCGGTGGAGTGATTACTACGTACATTTTCAGGTTACGCGGTTACTCAGGTGCAAAGTTTAAGTTGGACTGGAATAAATCAAACTTTTCCATGCAATGCTTGGCGTGATTTGGCCGCAGTTGTAAAAAGGCTGGAGCAAAGCCGTGTGTTTCAGGAAGATCGTGATCGTAAACTGCAAGAGAAGCAGCAGCAGAAATTGCAAAAGAAGGCTCTGCTGGAGGCTGAGGAGGAAAATGTGGGCAGCAGCGTAGCGGGCGCCGGGGCACCGAACAAACTCACCCAGCACGCCATTCAGGAACAACAGTTGGCCAGACAACAGCTGCTGCAGCACCAACGAGAACAGGCCCAATGTAGGCCTTTTAATTGAGCCAAGGGATCCAGCGGATTTAGTTCAATTTCATTATTAACACACTTCATCATAAGATCAAAAGTACATAATAGTGTCCCACTCTTTTTAGAAGAAGAGTGAGACACTCTACTTTCTGCCTGTGTTATAGCGCAGGCAGATGCGCTCGTCATTTCCAGCCCACATGTTGCCGTTTTATGCAACATGTGGGTAGCCAATCAGAAGCGACCTTAGCTTCTGATTGGCTGGACGCCAGTGCACGTGCTCCAATCAGCACGCAGGCGGCCTCACGTGCTATTGCCTGAAAATTGTCAAAAACACATTTAACTTACCAGTTAACATCATAGTCAGCGCATACTAGCAATAATTCCTGAAAACGGGGATAAAAATGTTGGCAAAATACAATTCGGAACAAAAAAAAAACAAAAAACCCCCCAACCCGACCGATCATGGTAAAATTTAACAATGAGATGGCTGTAATGGCGGCTTGTGTGCTGATTGGAGCACGTGAGGCCGCCTGCGTGCTGATTGGAGCACGTGCACAGGCGTCCAGCCAATCAAAAGCTAAGGTCGCTTCTGATTGGCTACCCACATGTTGCATAAAACGGCAACATGTGGGCTGGAAATGACGAGCGCATCTGCCTGCGCTATATCACAGGCAGAAAGGAGAGTGTCTCACTCTTCTTCTATAAAGAGACACTATTATGTACTCTTGATAAGATTGAAGTGGTGCGCTGATAGTCGGTAGTTTTTTGTATTTGGATAATCCTCGTAATGGACCAAGTTTCATCTATTTGCACCAGTTCGCATTCGATAATATTGCTGCAATCTATATGCTAAACAAATCGTCAATCAAGTTGTATATTGAATAGGGGATTTCGGGGGTATATAATGTTAAAGTCAATGATCAGAGAAGAAATAGCAGATGCGGAAGCCCTTAGCTTTAGCTTAAAGCCTAATCTGAGGGCAGATTAAGGCAAACTTAGTAATGTGCAACTGTCATACAAGAGGTTTTCCGATTATCCACTTTGAGAATTCTAAATTCGGCGCGAGTCACTTGATGTTACGCTGTGATAATGTAATTTTTTGCAAAACTAGTAATCCCCGGTTGTGTGTTTCAGTGGAAGCGCGTAAAATCGCCGTGGTGAAGGAAGACGTCGAAGAGAATATCAACCGACTGACCATCGAGGGAGACGTGGCCAGGAATGTGGACGAAGCCATTGCCGTTCTGGGGTAAGTCATTTGGCATGAGACTGAGCTTGTTCAGAGTCTAAATGCTGGGGGGCGGGTGGTTGGTCAAGTTTTAGGAACCTTTCTAAATTTCCAAGACCTCAAGTTGCCAACTTGAAGTTCAATAGACAGTAATTTTGGTACATTTTGGTAGGTATTGTATGAGGGGGATGGAGCCACCCCCTTCAAATGGCGGCGCCAAGGGGAGGGTACCCGAAATTTGGGCAAAATTGGTAAAAAATGGCACTTTGTTTCGAATATTTTACAAAATTTGGGTTTTTTGGCCGTTCAGGGGGGAAGGGTCCCCAAAATGTAGACCCTGTTACATATTGTATGGACTATATCGTCATTTCGCAAAATATTGTGTGATTTTGATAGTGTTTCTAATTCAATAAACTTGGTCTGAATGACCACTCCATGCGAGAACGAGAGTAGTTTGAGATTGAACGTTACTTTCAGGTTTTGAGCTAGAATTTTTCTTTACGTTTGATTGTAGCACTTATGATCAATTTTTTGACAGCATGTCACTAAATCTAGCTAGATCAATAAACTGTAGTGAAATGATGCAGCAAATAATAAGTTTTGAAGACAGTCAAGTTCCAGAAATGCTATACGGTCTATTTCTGTTCAGTTATTAGCTCCAGGTTACTTTAATAATGGGCTGTATATAATATCAGTTTGTTATCATGACTACTAAAAACTTGTAAATGAAATTAAACAGCAAACTTGATTATGTACGTAATTTTTTTGCAGCTGTAAGATTCTGTGAATGAATTTTGTAATGCTGTAACAAAATTTTCTGACGTACTGTCTTTAGGTCAACAATAATTTTATAACAAGTTTTTATGTGCATGCCGGCAGTGCAGCTACATTAAATTGCTTCTGCAATATGGACAAAACCTGTTTTGTTAATGTTTCACAAATTGATGTAGTTTATGTAAAGAAGATGACATGTTTGGTGTAATGCCCGAATGAGCTCTGGTGGTCCAGGGTGCAGGCTTCAAACCTGTAGCCGATTAGCGTCGGAGTGGTTCGATTCCACCTTTCGGGCGTAGAAAGAGAGGAATGTTTTGCATTCTCCAATAATAGAAAATTTGTTCATGTTTTTGTCTAATTAAATGTGTGACCATGTTTTTTCGAATCTTTTCCGTTAATCTCCCCCCTCCGCCCAGTCGGAATTTCTATTTACTGCGACGTTTTCATAATTATTTTTGAACCAATGGACTGCTCTTGTACTCTGGACTTCAAAAATGCATTTTTTAAATGTCAAATTTTTAATAAAATGCTGGTCTTGTCATCTCCTAAGATGCAGAAAGTGTTGTGGAAACAAATTTTAATAACTTCCAAAAATTGAGAAATTCTAAAACTTTTAAAGCAGAAACTTTATTAAAATTTGTAATCAGGGTTGGAGCGATAGCGCCCAACCCTAGAATAGAAAAATTTAGCACTATTGCGGATTTTGAGAATTTGAACTTTTTGTAGCTCGAAATATAGAAGAGCTTTTTCACGAAATTTTGTGTGTGTACACCCCTTAGCAATACCTAAGTGCTGGCAAAATTTTAGCCGGATCGGTCAAGTATTTTCTGAGATACCCCCGGGGACCCCCCAAAAATCACGGACTTTCGCTCTTTTTTTTCCCAGAACTTTTCTCGCCGGTAGTTCATCCGAGCGACACCTTTTTTGGTTTTTCACATTTCGTATAGCCTGCAATAGACACGGAAAAAATGGTTTTGCTCGGGTGTTTCCGTGAGAGGCTGTGCTGGGAGGGGGGAAACCCCTTTTTTGGGGTCCAAAAAATGACTAAGTACGAAAAAGTTTAGCACACTTTTTAAGAAGTTGCGCAAAACGGCCAGTCATCATCTTTTGCATATAAGGTGGTACAGTAGTGGAATAGAAACTAACATGGGCTTTTTTTGACTTTCGGCCTAAAAGCCCCATGGCATGCCCATACCCCCCGCCACGTGTATTATGGGGGTAGGTTCGCTACGGGCAGTGGAGCTATCATGGTTATAGCTGGAGGTCTATCGTTTTGTATACGAATATAAACCCATATGCTGTGCATTCAGTGGTATTATCACTTTTTTCCTCAGATGTTGAATAGTCTCCTAGACGGTACCCCCCGGTTGGCTGTGCGTCATGTATGCGCGTACGTAACTTCACAGTAGAATAATTAGGTTTGCTGTTTGTTTTTCATGATAGTTCAAGTTTTTTCGTGTAATATGGATTGTGAACTTGCGAACATATCATATTAATACCCATTGCCCCCCGATTGCCCCCCCAGGGTGTTCCCAGAAGGACTCGGGTCGGGACTCGGGACCCTTTTGCACTTTTGGGGTAAAAAAATTTTTTTCGAGTTTATTCTCAAAAATTTGTCTCTATGGGTAGTTTGGTGTCCTGAACACGAATCTGGGATTTATTTTTGCCTAAACCCACTCTGGACCCACTATGTACTTAGTAAGCATCTTACTTCATTCGATCATATTTAAATTATTCATATTGTGTTAGATGTGTGTAAGCTACAGTATCAGCAAATCCATAGTCTGAGAGTCCATAATCGAAAAACAAGAGCTTACAAGAAACTGCGACCTAAATTGACCCATTTATGGCGTGCAAAATACATTGGTGCGAGGTAGGGTGTCAGCGTCCTTGTCAGCCGAGAACCTTAGCAATCCCTGACCGATTGTTTGCACACCCCCGAATTATTTCAGCCGTTCAGCCAACAGTCGACATTTCAGCTAAAATTATGAGTGGCCGCTCTAACGTTTTTGCCATTTGCCAATGTTGAGTTAGTGTAAAAAAAGCCCTCTATGTTACATGAGCACATGATATAATTTAGCTGAAGGTCGCGCGAATAGGGTGCGGAAAACAGTGTCTGCCCTACGAAGATCATATTCCTATTCTCAACACATACCTTGTCCACCTACTTTGACGAGCTCACACAAATTGCATATTCTCGTTAATAAAGTCTTGTACCAATGCTTTTACAAGCTCAGCCTAAGTATTTTTCCGCTTTAGACGGACAGTTCCCTATTCTACCCAAGGAGACTATTCTATTTTTCCTTACTAGTTTTGAAAGTGGCTAGGTCAAGAGGAGTTGATTTGTCTATTGGTGCAAAAGTTATGCAAATCGGCTCAGTAATTAGTAAAGGAAAATAAATAAACTAAAAAAGGCCTTCTTTCTATATGGATAGTTTTGTTTTTTGTTTCAGTGGTGATACTCCGGCAATTGACCGCCACCCAGAGAAGCGTATGAAAGCTGCCTATACGGCCTTTGAGGACAGCAATCTTCCCCGTTTAAAGGCCGAAAATCCAAACCTAAGACTGTCACAGCTGAAGCAGATGCTCAAGAAAGAGTGGCAAAAATCGCCCGAAAATCCGATGAACCAGAGATTACCCAGCTAGCAATGTTTTGAAAAGTTGTGCGGCTTCAGAAGTGTTTTTTGTGGTTAAGATTAAGCTTATTCAGATCGTGTGAGTGTGTATGTTTGATAACTTTGCTTTGGTTCAGTTCAGTCAAGTTGGCTATTCTTACATCGCCTATAACTTACTTAAACTTAACAATCCGAGCAAATTAAGGCTTTTGTTGCGACGTTTTTGCGTTTTATTGCAACATTTTGCAACATATTGAAACATACTTTAGTCCTGTGCATTTTCTTTCTGCATAAAAGTTTCGTGCACGAAAAGTTTGCTAAATAATAATTGTGTGCTTACTTTTCTGATAGATTTCAGGTGTTTTAGTTTCTCAAACGTCGGGGCGGCTTAATTTTTAAATCCTAATATTTACTCGCTAAATTTTTTTAGTCTAATGTGCAACTGTTAAACTTTGTACTGTCCAGATTATTTTTTAGGCCACTAAAGTAATAGACACTTTTTTTAGAACATCTAAATGCAAATTCATACTTTTATTTGTGACAAGCACAAGCACATGTTTGCGTATTATGACTGCGTTAAACAGTTTCGTTTTTGTGATGCCTTGTTTGTATTTTTATCTGTTGTGAATAAAGAATTGCAGACTCTATTGTGGTGGTATTTTATGAATTCCAGTATCGAGTTCTTAATGAGTGATCTTAGTGCCAAGATATCGTATATAGTTGCATAATCTCTCGTTGATTTGCTAGTTTGAGTCATATTAACCATTTCAAGCCTACAGTGGCCAAGTAAGCAATTATATGCTATCTCTATCTGTACGGCAATTCAAACTCTGGTAATGGCCAATGCCTAGAAAGACCAACTAGGCATTAAGGGATCAATTGAGGTCAATATGGATTTACTTGTTCTGTTGCGTTTAGCAAATAGCGCAACGCAATGTTTAGACGTCAACGTACATTTTGAAATAGCTTGATCAATCTACGTCATGAGGGTGGCGCTTTCGCTTTGAGGTTTGTTTTTTTGCTCACACTGTTATGAAACTGAAGTGAACTGGACAAGTGAAGTAGCACGATAATAAGCTCCCGTTATCAAAACTAGAGACAACACTAAATTATTTCAGCAGAAGCCACTTTCAACTTCAACTAGAGTAAGGACAATGAGTGAAACGGTTGCAACTGAACTTGGCAACATTTTTATCATCTTTTTTGTTTATTCTAGCCCGGATGGCGTTGAAAGGCATTCGAGTGGTGGAGTTGGCAGGTTTGGCTCCAGCCCCATTTTGCGGCATGATTTTGGCTGATTTCGGAGCATCCGTTATTCGCATTGATAAAGCAAGTTTGTCGGATACTTTTCCAAGTTTAATCAAATTTACCTATTTAATTAGCAAATGTATAGTTTAGTAGTCAGCTAACGGGGTGAGGATGGCTCATGTGATGTATTCCACCTCATGTGCATCTAGCATCTATATACCTATCCATGTATTCATATATTTTATCATAATACACATTTGGACTTTTTAGGGTCGATTCATGCTTACAGCCGTATTTCCGTTTAGTCGGCAACATTACGAATCAATTGCGAAATAACCCCGCCAATTTTGCCGGCTGAACAGACATTGGGATGTACCATGAATCTAGCCTTAGACCTGTTGACTGGAAATCATGTGGTTTGTGTGTCAGGTGGGAATCGGCAGCTCGATGGATCGGTTGGCTCGAGGAAAGCGTTCGCTGGCCTTGGATCTGAAACAGCCGGACGGAGTGCGCATTTTGGCCAATTTAACCAAACAGTCTGATGTGCTGATCGAGCCATTTCGACCCGGTGACCCAAATAAGTCTGAATCTGAAATACAGTATTGTGCAATAAAGTTTTCCGTTTTTCTAAAAAAAACGACAAGCTTCATCCTTCGCGAAAAGTGACCAAGGCTGGCCGTAAAGTGACGAACAATTTTTTAAAGTGGTCCTTAACTCTTTTTCTACGTTACAAAGCGAAAAAATGTTTGTTCGGTTCTTTCCGGCCAATGTAGTCACTTTTCGCGATAAAGCTCGTCCTACGCCCACGACCAGGGAACTTTTCTACGCACAGTACTGTAACTGCAGTAGCGAAATTGTACAATGTACAATACAAAATAAATTGTACAAAACACCAAGTACTCAAACGGATTTCTGGCTTTTATAGGCGCGTCTATTTTTGGTGCGATAAAATGTAAAAAACCTTGTGATTTAGTGTTATGATTTAGGGAGCTTTAATTTTACAATTCATCAGTTTTGTGAATATTTTTTTCATTTTTGTTGAGTTAACACTTGTTGTTTGTTTTAGGTGTAATGGAAAAAATTGGTCTTGGACCAAAAGAGGCCATGGCGTTGAACCCAGGTCTCATTTACGCTCGACTGTCTGGTTACGGCCAAACGGGACCCATGAAACACGCTGCAGCGCATGATATAAATTATTTGGCTATTTCGGGTTTGTTGAAATTTGGTACTTTGGGTTGCAATTGCAACATTTCATTACAATTGAGAGCTGGGAATTGTCCATTTTTTGCAAACTTCATAAACATTTTGTTGAACGAACATAATGTGACTATTAGTCTCGATTCTTATCTTAAAAAAATTACTAATAATTATTCAGCCGGCAAAATTACGAAACAATCACGACACTATTAGTACACAAGATCAGCTTGTGCTGTGAGTATATAGTATTTTTTGGAACATGCAGCTGTCAGGATCGGTTCATACTTACAGCCGCATTTCCATTCAGCTGGCAAAATTACGCCAAAGTTTGATCTTAAACAGTGTTAGTGGCATGATTATTATTTATTTGGTAAGTTGCCGGCTGAACAGGACATAGGCTGTAAAACCCAGTTCACACTTGTCATTTAGAGCATGGCAAGGGACAAGGACAATTTCTGGTTAACTATTGCGAAGCATTCATACAATTGTTTCGTCCAATTCTTTGCATAGGAACTAGACACGTGTAAAAAACTGGCTCATTTGGCCAGGTAGTTTTCTTAAGGACAAAATGATAGGGACAAATATGAACCGGGCTGTAAGTATGAATGGACCCTAACTAATGAATGAGTCATCGCATAGTTTGTGTTTAGGTCTTCTAAGTTTGATGGGCGGCAGTCCCTCGGTGCGGCCCACGCCCCCTCTGAATATTGTGGCTGATTTCGCCGGAGGGGGCCTGCTGTGCGCCTTCGGGATTCTAGCGGCCCTTTTTGAGCGACAAAAAAGCGGTATGGGCCAAGTGATTGACTCTAGTCTGGTATGGATTTGGTTCATTTTTTGTTTGTATTTTTAACAGTCTGTACTGTTTAACAGTTTGTATTAGTTGAAGTCTGAAGTCTTAAGGTGGTAGTTGCGTTTTCGAGGTTTTTGTGATTTCTATGTAAACTTTGCGCCACCAGTACTCAAGTTATAAGTGACGCCTGAGCATAAATTTTTGGGACAGTATTGTAAAGGTCAAAATCCCCAGGCATGTCTCTCACTTTTTTGAAATTTCACCTGTGGACATTTTTAGAGGGTTTTAATTACAAGAAAATATCTTAAATTTTCGGTGCGTATGCTTTTCAGCTATTTTCTCAGTAAATTGACTAGTTATTAAAAAAGTGGGGGACATGCCTGGGGATTTTAAACATGTCAAAAACCTTACCAACTTTCAGCCCCAACAGGTAATCGTATGATTCAGAGCTGTGGCGCAAATTTTTTGTAGAAAATTTTAATATTTTGGAAAGGACCTTTCTTTAGTCGCTTATACTAGAAAGAAAATCACAGGTTAAATTTTAAGGCATGGCATACATTTAGGAAAGATATTGTTCTACCTAATGCAAAAGACCGCTTGTGATTTGAATTTGTAAACGCTGAGCTATCGCTTTTTAAAAAAAACACCTAAAAACGCAATTACCCCCTTAACTGATCACTTTACGTTCCAAAGCTAAAGGATGTGTATAAGAGTATCTCTCTAAAAAAGAGTGAGGCACTGTGCTGTTTTTCTATTGAGAAAGGAAGGACAGAAAATACTCAACCCATTTTCCAAGTAAGATATTGTAGAAGATTTATGAATACGAATATATTTGTGAATTTGAATATTTATGAATATGAATATATTTACGCAATATTAACTAAAAAAAGCATACGGCGAGTTTTGCTGCCTAGTGTTTTCTAATAGTAGATTTTTACAAAATACTGTATTCTGGTGGTCTTTTCAGACAGAAGGCGCAGCGTATACAGGAAGCTGGCTGTACAGTAGTCAGACATCAGATATGATTTGGCCTAAACCAGGCCAGAGGGGGGCCAATTTGCTGGACGGGGGTTACCCCCTCTACCAGACTTATCAGACTAAGGACCAAAAGTGGATGGCTGTTGGGGCCCTGGAACCACAGTTTGCTCAAGCCTTTTTTGAAGGTACGATGATGTTACCATTTAGTCGGGTTTCACTATAAATGTTTTTCTTTGAAATCGAATGACAGACAGTTTTGATCACACCTTTTTATTGTATGACATCATACTATATTTTTTAAAAATTCTCATTCTCAGATATTTTTTACAGTACTTTTTTACAGTTCTATGTACATTGGTCATATCAAAATACCTATGGCTGCCTAACTTAAAAAAAGATGTACTAACATAGTAATTTTGCGTAGTTGCTTGTTAAGGGGGTAGTGTCGCGAAAGCAGTTTTGCTCATAGGCTGTGAAAACAGAACTTTTTGTTTTGAAGTAGTACATGCAATGAGCAGCTAGTCCAACGCTGTATGGTATCAAATAATTACTGCCAGACATCACACTATCAATATGGACAAATATCTTTGGACCAATCGTCATTAGTAAGCCAGACATCACACAATAGGGACATAAAAGTCCGAAAAATCAAGCCAGATATCAGATTGGCCAGCTTGTGAAGTACACATCATGTGTGGACGCACAATTTTTTGCGACAAATAAGAAAAAAGAAAATTGAAGGTTCGTTTTTCTTCTGATTTGAAAATAAGCGTCTAGATTTTCCACAATTTATCATTATTGCTGTTATTATTTTACAGTTTAAGTACACCTTCACAGTTCAAACTAGTATTACTCCACAGCCGCTACAGCAATCTGCACTAAATTTTGTGTGCATAAACTACAACATATGTGCTATTAGTCTATGTAAAAAACCTAAACCGAAAAATTGATAAATGTGACTAAAAAATGGAATGTGAATAGGTTTTTTTTTCGTCATTTTTCCGACTTTGAGACATTATTGCAAACTATATGCTGCACCAATTTTGCTGAAACTTGGCAAAATAATTTGCCTTTTGGTAGATTTTTAAAATATAGAAAGAACAATTTCTAACATTTTACTGAACAAGTTTTACAGTCGCGCAAAATCGACTGCTTTCGCGACACTACCCCCTTAATTCATGAAACTATGCCCCTAAAAAAACAGGAAATATTTTGCTTTTTTGGTTTAAATTTTTGCTTAATGGTACTCGATTTTAGAACAATACCTAGTTTTTACAACTATCTAATTTTTCAGGTCTCGGAACGAATTTATCAATATCAGATTTATCTATGAGTCGCGAAGATTTGAAAGCCAAAATAGCAGAGCGATTTTTGCAGAAAACACAAGCAGAGTGGGTGGAATGTTTTAAACATTTGGACGCATGCGTAACGCCGATTCTGAGCCTTGAAGAAGCAGCCAGAAATCCCCATGCTCAAGAAAGGGGGGCGTTTCATAAAGGTTGCTATGGAAACGAACCCCGCCCGGCCCCTAGTTTGTCGCGAACCCCCGCTCTGGCCCAAATGGACTCACATTTGGAGGTTGGGGAACATTCAGTTGAAATACTTCAAGAATTAAAGTATAGTCCAACTGAAATTGATCAGTTTTTACAAAATGGTAGTGCTGAGCAGTATGCTGGGAGCAAAGCTAAACTGTGACTTTTAAGTTTTAAGTTTATAAACTTGAATTTCAATATTGAGATTTTTTCAGACTCAACTTCCAGCTCTACAGAAAACAAGAATTGGTAATTAAGTAGTTCAATAAGTATATAATGTAAGTAAGTAAAATAGAGAGTAAACTGTTATTTAGCATGGGCTATCTGATCATGTAAAAACATACACTGGCTGATATTTTGGGGAAAATTAGCAAAATTAGAGATTAACTGAAGTCTGAGCTGGAGCTAAACTCGAGTTAAATAGATTTAGTTACACCTCAGCGAAACCTAAGCTAAACCTCAGCTTTAAACTTAGCGCTAATCGCGCTTATTGGTGCAGGGGGCATGAACTGATTTAAGGAGCTTAAGCCTCATTTAAGGTTAACGTCAGTTAATCCTCTTTGGTGCAGTCCACCGTAAGCATCTATGATGATTGTAGGACGGTGTGTGATCAGGGTCGATTCATTCTTACTAATGAACTAATGAACTAATTGATTATAGGCATGAATCGACCCCAAGTATTATATACTTTAATGTGTCAATCGCTTGCCTTTTGATTGAATTGTGTATTTGCTGCTTTATTTGGAGATGTTATTAATTTATTTAATTTGTTTTTAGTGGACCATAATATGTTATTAATAAACTAGTGACCAATACGTTTTTGTCTTATGACTATAACAGCGGTTGACTGTTGAGCTACTGCATCGTATGTTACTTCAGCTTCAGCTTCCAGCAGGGGAATTATAAACATCACGCCATGTGTAATAGAAAGAGTACAGACTAGAAAAAATATGACAGTCTCCCTATTACGCCTTTGGGGCTGTGTATTAAAATCTAAAAGATACAGTACGATGTCGAGTGTGATTCAGCAGTAAGGTTAGAGTGAGCCTCAATGGTTGTTGGTCACTGGCTCAAACGCTCCCCCTACGGAAACGCGTCTACTTCTTTCCGAAATAATCAAATTTCTAACGACAAAAGTTCTATTACCCATTTGAATGACGTGGCACGGATTTATACCGGTGTCGTGTTTTCAAGAACGTAGTTACGAAAAATGCAACCACGGCAGTTTTTTGTGCAGCAGCTCATGCCCAAATCCTCACCGACACGGTGTGGACAAGTGTAAATCAGTCTTCAATATGCGACGCATCTACCGTACTGTCAAACTGTGAAGCCTGTTTCACACGATGGTGAAAACGCGTGGTGCCTCGTAGGGCATCATGCGGCACCCCTGTCCATTCTTAAATCTGCACCTTTGGCATTTTCTCCTTCAAAAATTGTCCCTAAGGGCCTTTTCATGAAAAGATTAAAAATATTAAAATTAATCAGCGATATTAAAAATATTAAAAGTGTTTAGTCACGTTTTCATAAAATCAGGATTAAAAATGTTGAGCTGAGTGCCAGCCAGCGCGTATGTGATAAAGCACATGTTTAATATATTTTATGAAAACGATTTTGGATTAAAAATTCACGATGCAATCAAAATGGAATTTTTAATATTTTTATTTTCACGGCTGCAACTGAATTTTTATGTCGTTTTTATAAAAAGATTTATTTTAATCTTCGATTTTTAATCTTCGATTTTTAATCTTTTTATAAAAAGTCCCTAAGAAAAACGCTGATGAAATATGTTATGTTCGTATAGGTACTTTCTAAAACTTTAGTTTACCCATTATCACCAAGTAAGTACCCATAAAAAATGGCATTTCCGTCTAATTTGAACCCGATCAGCCCGAATCATTTTAAAGTTAATTTTCTGCAGTCTGTGATTGGATAAGTAATCAGTTGACTAACGTGTGTTTGATTAAGTTGGGTCAAGTTGGACATTTTAATGCCAATAACGTTGAGCAAATAATCAGACAATTTGATTTGATAAGAACTGTTTTTCCGACAGTGAAGTATGTGCCTGTAGTTGTGGCTTGCAAATAACCCGTCTTAGTTTGTGAACCCAAAACTGATTTATTGTGTATGTTTTTTCAGTTTAGGTTTTTAGTATTTTTCGAACACCACTGTAGCTACCTCTTGCTTCTACTAGCTGCTTCCTGTTTCTATTTTAAATGTCGTGTATCTTCATGTTTCTGCTTCAACCACCACTGTATGTAGCTTCTTGCTTCAACTTAACTTCAAACATCACTAGCTGCTTCTTGCATCTGCTTCAATCGTCTTGTATCTTCTTCTTACTTCTACTTCAATCACCACTGTAGCTACTTCTTGCTTCAACTTCAAACATCACTGTAGTTGCTTCTTGCTTCTGCTCAATCGTCTTGTATCTTCTTCTTGCTTCTACTTCAATCACCACTGTAGCTACTTCTTGCTTCAACTTCAAACATCACTGTAGTTGCTTCTTGCTTCTGCTCAATCGTCTTGTATCTTCTTCTTGCTTCTACTTCAATCACCACTGTAGCTACTTCTTGCTTCAACTTCAAACATCACTGTAGTTGCTTCTTGCTTCTGCTCAATATTGTCTTGTATCTTCTTCTTACTTCTACTTCAATCACCACTGTAGCTACTTCTTGCTTCAACTTCAAACATCACTGTAGTTGCTTCTTGCTTCTGCTCAATCGTCTTGTATCTTCTTCTTGCTTCTACTTCAATCACCACTGTAGCTACTTCTTGCTTCAACTTCAAACACCACTGTAGTTGCTTCTTGCTTCTGCTCAATATTGTCTTGTATCTTCTTCTTGCTTCTACTTCAATCACCACTGTAGCTACTTCTTGCTTCAACTTCAAACACCACTGTAGTTGCTTCTTGCTTCTGCTCAATATTGTCTTGTATCTTGTTCTTGCTTCTACTTCAATCACCACTGTAGCTACTTCTTGCTTCAACTTCAAACATCACTGTAGTTGCTTCTTGCTTCTGCTCAATCGTCTTGTATCTTCTTCTTGCTTCTACTTCAATCACCACTGTAGCTACTTCTTGCTTCAACTTCAAACATCACTGTAGTTGCTTCTTGCTTCTGCTCAATCGTCTTGTATCTTCTTCTTGCTTCTACTTCAATCACCACTGTAGCTACTTCTTGCTTCAACTTCAAACATCACTGTAGTTGCTTCTTGCTTCTGCTCAATCGTCTTGTATCTTCTTCTTGCTTCTACTTCAATCACCACTGTAGCTACTTCTTGCTTCAACTTCAAACATCACTGTAGTTGCTTCTTGCTTCTGCTCAATCGTCTTGTATCTTCTTCTTGTTTCTACATCATCCACCAGTGTAACTGCTTCTTGTTTCTATTTATCCACTACTGTAGCTACCTCAGCTAATCAGTGTAGATGCTTCTTGCATCTACTTTAACTGTTATGCTGCAAACCACGGAGCTCTTGGAATTTAGGACGAGAAGGCGAGGGCCGAAGGGCAGAACTGACCGTGCGCCCGAGCCCAACTGGATTGCAGAATAACGGTTGCCGACCGGGGAAAATCACTCTGCTCGATCAGAAATCGCTCTATCTAGGTTCGGGATCACACACGGAATCACCGCTACAACTACAAGGCCAGCCAACTCTACGAGGGTCCAAAAAAACGAGAACAAATACTAAAAAGGAGAAATTGATGAAAAAGAATGTTTTTATTTCAAAAATATATCAAACAAATTTATAACATGGAGAAAACAAATAAAACTAGCTTAAAATATCAATTTAGCTCAGGGAAACCTAGCCCTCGTCCTCAATGGCACGTGCGCCTCACT
>JASANF010004658.1:0-12991 GCA_030248245.1 Trissonchulus sp. WLG1_4 | reverse complement strand
TGTGTCTCAGGTTGAGGTTGATTTTCTGGACTCTATGAGTAGACTAGTGCAAGGGTCTCTTTCATGCACGGATTGCGTCTGCTTCATACTTGTCCGTGTTCCTAAGCCAGTGCACAAAACGTGTGTAATGATCACAGATGTGTATTGGGTGGTGGCAAGTCCCACCCAGATTTCAGATTGTGGGGTAAGCCCCCCTCTAACTTGAGCCAGTGGGAAAGCCTGTCTCCTTGGTGCTGAGCAAAAAAGGGGCTCTGAAACTACAAATTTGCCCCAAATGGCTGTAAAGTGCTGCAAAGTATCGAAAAAAGCAAGACACCCCTCCAGTGGGACCCCGTATGGCCGTATACATGTCTGGCTATGATTGTTTGTCCAATATTGCTTGCTGTGAGACGTCTTCTATTCTAACTTAAAAATTCTCACTGCTAAGTTATTTACGGCAACACTGTGAGTCAAAAATTATCATTGTGCTTACGGACAAATGGACAAGTATGCAGCAGGCTTTAAGTTTCAAAGTTTCCATGACTGGAAATTTTTTTGTTGGGTTCGAACCCCACCATTTGATTTTGTTGTTGTTGAATTGACTCTGTCAGTTTGGTATCTTTCTGTGCAGTGCTTTGAGCACGGTTTGGTGACTACTTCTCTCTGAACTGAATGTACTGGCATGGACTTGTGGTGGTGGTTGTGGTTGTGGTTGCGCACTATGGGGAGGTGCGGGGGCAGGGGTTAGTAAACATTTCTGAAACTCGTTGATGATGGTTGCAGTGCACACATGGAATGATTCGAAAACTTTACTATTTCTTCCTCACTTCTGTTTTTGGCCCCATAAAGATTTGAGCCCCCGTCAATTCCTAGTTGGCGGTGCGGGCATTTAGTCAGTCGGCTACTTTCTTCAGGGGTGGCTGGCTATTGACCTTGCCTGTCCTGTCATCTCAGATGAATCGTGTGTGTGTGTGTGTGTGTGTGTGTGTGTGTGTGTGTGTGTGTGTGTGTGTGTGTGTGTAGTGTGTGTGTGGTGTTGCAGAGCAGATGCAGGTGAAGCTGAGCGGCTGTGCAGAGCTGCAGGCCGCGGCCCGAGAGCACAGTGCCCGACTGCAGACCCTGCATGACACCTCGCCCGCCCAGTCGCCCCCGGCAAACTCTAAAAAGCCCCCACCGCCCACAGCCGGTATACTAATACGCTTGGCTTGTACTATGCCTGTCTGTCTGTCTGTCTGTCTGTCTGTTGGCTTGCTTGCTGTTCACCTCACTGACCGCTATGACCGCTATGTTTAGCTTGTGTTCCGCTGCTTGCATGCTGTTGGGTGTCTCATACGATGCAACATTGTGACTGTGATTCAGAGCAGGAAACACTGCATAAAACAGCGTACTATGCTGTGCCCAGATTAGATAACGTTGCGCAATACGTGTCCCAAAAGTTATGCCTGAATTTCATTCAAGTCCTAGGTTTCAGTGACGTTTAGACTTTATGCTTGTAATTATTAGCTAATGAAAACGGTGACGTTGTATAAGGCGCCATAAAGCATTTTCTACACCATGATGCTGCACAGAGTATGGTATAACAAATAAACAGATAGATAAAAAAATTAAAAAACTGATGGTTCCTGTATGGAATCGTCATGAAATGGCTTTTTTAAAGCTCGATTTACGCAAAGTTTGCTTTTCATTTTATGCAAGTAGTTTAGCCAGTTCGTGTTTTCTTTTCGGACGCATCTGATTGGCCAAAGTGCTTGCGTAGGAAGGCAAAAGTATGCTGTAAATTTGGCTTTACTCTGTTCACAATCGAATATTTTCGAGAACTGCCGGAGCCGGAGGGGGGGGGGTGCGGGGCAACTTTACCGCCGATTTGTGCTTCGTCAGCCACCATTTTCGCGTCGTGAACCACCGATTGTACCCTCGTGAGAAACTTAATACATTCTGGGGGGGGGGGTGAAGTTGCCTTCTGGGGTCTGGGGGGGAACAAACCCCAATTTCCAAAAAAAAGCCTCCCCCCACGCCCATGTATGAGTGAACACCTATTGCATGAGTCGTTCTTATGGAATCTGGTGAAACCAAGGATATGATTGTGGAAAGACACTAATAGTCTTTGAATGTTTGGGGCGCTGACAGGCTTTTCGAAATCACGTAAACTCGATTAGATTTGAATGCATCTATCTAATAACACAGCGTATCTAATAACACAGCTAATAACACGTAACGCTGAAACTTTTCACAATTCTCTCAGCAATTGGCTTCATTTTATTAATTTATTAAAAAAAACTTAAATTATTTAATTAATTATTTAATAGTTACATTAAATTCAAATCTGATCCGTTTAGGATTAGGATTTTTGGGGAACACTGTAGTGCTGCATGGCCACTGAATCTACTGCTTGTGCTGCTACTGTTGCGATTTTCTCACTGATCACATTTTTGTCCAATGGTCTAACCCTTTAGACGCTTTTACTCCGTAGAAATTCTAAAAAACTTTATTCCTCTGTCGACATTAATGGAATTTACGAAAAAGTGTTGATTTTTGTGATTTTTTTTTCAGTTTAATACTTAAGTTCAACGTGTGGGCCGTGGTTTCTGCTGTCTGTGACCCTTGGTTTTTTTTGTTTCGAAATAACGAACCATTCTTTGCTCCATGCTTTTTTTACTTTGTAGCTTTTTTATTTTCTAACTTTTGAGGTACAGCCTAGACTCTAGTGCGAACTAAAGGCCTTGTGTCTAGAATGACATTTAACTATGAATGATAGTTTGATTTAAATTTTTGCCATAACAAGCTCTTCTGCTGAGTGAGAAACGGAACATTGTGAGGCCAGATTGTCAATATTCTCGAGGAAATATCAAACGCGGCCACTGTTTTGCTGGCATATTGTTAGGCCAAATTTTATGGGGGGGGGCGACCAAAATGGGGGGTGGCGCACCAAATTCACGATAAAACACTATTTTTAGGTGAAAAAATGGTTCTTATGCTTCAAATGTTACGTTTTTATATATATGTACGTTATAATAACTACACTGATACCAAGTTTAACGAAAAAGGACCCGAAAACCATACCAAGGCGACATGGCTACTGCTTAAAAGTCGGTTAAACGTCCTTTCGGAAATAATTTCGGGCTATGGGGGGGCACCCCATCTGAAATGGAAGGGGGCGCGACCAAAATGGGGGGCTCCGGACCAAATGGGGGGGGCGGCGCCCCCCCCCCCCACCCCCTCCCCCTCCCCTCACTAAAAGTATGCCAGTTTTGTTTCATAAAACGATTATTAATTCCAAATTTTTGCAGACATTTACTGCTGAGTAGCTCCAAAGTCTTTTAAACAGCAAAAAATACTTGCAAAAATGCAACTATTTTTAAGAGAAAAGATATGAAAAAACCTCTTCACTCATATCTCCTGGGACTCGAACAAGGGACCAACTGCTCACGGAGCGAGCATTCTACCGTTTGACCACCTGTCCCCTCGAACAATATCGTTAAAAAGCATAGATCAACATGAAAGTTACAATTACAATGTTACATTATGGATCAAAAGATCAGCATGTTTTTGCAAGATTGTTTTTGTCAAAGCCAATGACAATTGATAAGGAGTGAAAGAAAAATAAGATGACTATGTTAATCAATGGTAAGATTGTATTAACACATTGTTGCGTGTATATATTGCTGCAGCTGCAGGGTCAGCAGCGGTGGTTAGCTCGGTTGATAGACCATCTGGTTGTTAACCGGAAGGGCGAGGGTTCAAATCCTCACCACCGATGTAGTTTTGCGTTTCGTAGATTGAACGGTAGAAAAGTTGAGCATGCTGTCAAAACGACCTACTTGCCCTTTCGGTGTTAATTAACACTGGAAATTTGACCTACCCAAAATTACATAGGATTCAGAGAATCTGAATATATATAGTATATACGCGGCCTCTGAGGACTACCTGTGAACTACCTTCAGAACATTCTGGGAGGGTGAAGCACCTGTCTGGCGGGGGGGGGGGGGTAAAGTTGCAACCCCGCTCCCCCACGCCTATGTATGCTTGGCCAGCTTGGCTGCATTGCTTGCAGCCGTGTGTCCGTTCAAAATATGAAAAAATAACCTACAAACTTTGAGTAGCGGTGTGCTTTTTGTGAAATTGTGCAACACGAACGGACAAACAGCAGGATTAGTGCCCTAAGCCTTTGTATGAAAGACTAATTCAAGTATTATTATAGGTAAAGTAGTTGAAACGAGTATGACCAGAAAATGCTCCGCCCTGGGTCCAACTCGGGGTGTGAGCGAAAGCAATTGTTGCTGCACTGTTGATGATGACAATTGTCTCAAAATCACGTGTTTCGTCTTGTGTCCAGCAATCTTCCATCACACTTTAAACATGACGCAATAATCTAGGATCGTTTTATTGTTCATTTTGTTCATCAGCGTTTTATATTTTCCCCGCTGGCAGTTTTTTTGGCAATTTGACGCGATTCTTTTTAAAGTCACTGCCACCGTTTTGTTTTTCGTTTTTTTGTTATGACTTACAGCTTGACACACACCAGGACAATAATGAGGTTTTTTTATGGATAACAGTTTGTTCATACTTTCTTGAAACGAACTTTATATTTGACCAGAGATGAAATTCAGTATATATAACTGATTGGCGTTGTCAGCGGTATCGGAAGGAGAGTGTTGGACGTTCATTTCAAGACTTATTGACTAGATATATATATTGACCCTTATTTTTCGGCTGCTATACCGCCGCTATTTTTGCAGAAATGTAGGTTTCCTGCTAAAATGACAATACTACGTTAAATCCTTGGGCTTCGGCTTAAACTGCCTCAGCTTATTTTTGTTGTCGCTGTCATACCATATTTTTTCGTGTAAATTAGGTGTATCTATAATACGTGTTGTCATAAGTTACACTCTTGATAAAAAATATTTAAAATCTGTTTTTATATATGTCGCAATGTTCCAGGTCTACAGAGTTACCTAATGTTGTACTGTTATGTTATTGTTATACTTATATATGTATCTGCTAAAGCAGACGCAGACTTTTCACAAAGTTCATTTCAAACAAGCAGCAATTTTATGCAAAATTTATTGAGTTTTGATCCGTGGCCACAGCAGAATTTCAGTCATGACCGACAGTATGTAGTAAATATCAGTGCAACATATAATCGGTAGAATAGCCATCAGCTGGAAGAAGTCCCTTCAATAGAAGTTTAACCTGTCGCTCACATTTTTTCAACTTTCAGAAAGTTTTTAGGTATTTTTGTAAAACTGCTTGGAAATTTTACACCAAAGAAGTTAAAAAATAATATGTTGAAAAAAAGCATTTCCTTATTTTGTGAAAAAAGGAAAGAAGAACGTGTAGATGATCAAGCCTAGAACTTTTGTATGGACTGTAGAATGCTAAACACTGCACCCCAACCGCCGAGTCTTGTAGCCCCAATTAGTTTTCTTATTACATAACGCCCGTTAAGAGGGCGCTCTAAGTAACTTCCAATAAATCAAATTGCTATAATTTTTCTTTTCTTACGCATTCGATATTTTTTGCTCAAGTGCAGGCAAGTTAGACACTAGACAAGTCTTTTTGCAAAGTTTGAAACTTCTGGGAGCATTTTAGCAAATTTTATGACTATATCAAAATTGAACTTTTGCAAGTTTGAAACGACGTAGCTCAGCGGTGCTCAAATTTAACAAACAATATCTTTAATTAAAAAAAATTATCTGCCCAAGGCACCATTTTGGTCGATTCTTAGTTTTTATCGACAAATTTTTAGAAATTTTTAGTTAATTTTAATTTTTATCGAAAGTGACGTTTTAAAAAGCCTGTCATATTGAGGCAAATCACAATAATTACAATTGAAGAAGTTCGGTGCCTCCATATATGTCTGTTCTAACCGTTTGTAAAACTTCATTTGAATCTGTTTTTGCAGCTGACAGTAATCTGAAAAAAATGAGCACCATAACCTAATTTCAGAAACCTGAAGTTTGCCTACACATACGTATTTTCCAAAAAATAGAGCTAATTTTTCTGTACTAAAATCCGTTGAGAAAAATTTCAGAAGCCAAAAAGTAGCTAACGAAAAATTGGTTTGAAGAATAGTGTATTTTTGTCAATGTTGGTCAACGTATTTTGAAAATTTTTTTAGAAAGGTTTGCCTACACATACGACTTTTTAAAAAGTTGCAGCTAGCAATTCGCTGTACAAAACTGTTTTAAAAAGTACCAAAAGCCATATAGAATTTTTTGGTATATCTATTTAAAGATTTTTTCTCATTGAAAAATTGGTTGAAAATTTAAGTCAATCAAAATTTGACGTTATACACATCAAATGAAAGCTAGTTTGATTTTGAACAACTTTTCTTCTCGAGTGAACGAACGAAAACTTGAATGAAAAATTTTATTGCCCAAAGTCAGTTATTCAGAGCGCCACCTTAAGCTTTCTTTTAAACAGCGTAAGGATTAGTTATTCAGAGCGCCACCTTAAGCTTTCTTTTAAACAGCGTAAGGATTAAGTGATAAAACTTGATCGGCACCTTACTCACAAGGCCAACCCGATACCATACTCAAACGTAGCCCTCCAAGTCTACCTTATTCACCCCACACACACGGTTTCATGATTTACCTGCAATGATAGGGTTTGACAACCTCATACAAAGGCGCGTGGATCCACATCCAATATATGACCATGAAGGATTGCACTTATACAGTCTTACACACGCCTGACCCGACTGTTTTCCCAGATCCATCCCACATTTTGTTGCCCAATTTGAAAAAAACAGAGTAGCACCCCGCAGCCGTCGGTTGACGGCTCCCTCAGATTTCCTCAGCTTTATATGTGTACATATGACTTGAATTTACCCAAACTTGAGCACACATTCCGACGAACCAACCCACCACAGGGCTTAGCAAAAACAAACGTCTGTTCGGTTAGTGCATGTTCTGTGGGTAATGTCATGTCATGTCATCACGGTGTTTGCGAAAGAAGAAACACGGTGCATTTATGGCTTATAAATTTACACCATGGTGTAAAATACCACAAGTTTGGTTTAATACCTGTCCGCATTTGCGTCTGTAAGCCAGTGCAGACTCATAGTTGTAAATACAGTCTGGTTTGCATCTTTCAGTCTAGCTCACACACCAGAAACCAGTCTCTGATTGACAAAATTTTGTACAGCAACTACTTAACCATTAAGCTTACAGATTAAACGGCACTGTGATAAACGCGTATTTGATCAATTAGGTACCAATAAAACTGTTATGCCAAAATATGATTAAGATTTTCTGGTTAGAAAGTTATTTCCAAATGTTTTTGAAACTACCGTCAACTAGCTTTTTACTTAGTTTTGGGACAACTTTTGCTCTTTTGTTGCTGCTTGTTTTGAATAATTCTAAGTAATTAAATTTTTTACCTAGTTTTCGATAAATAAAGCGTCAGTCAATAAAAAAATATTTTTAGGGCTTTAAAAAACCATAGAAAACTACTAATTTGGCCATTTCGGCCCTACCGTAAGCTAGCTAACAACAACAAACCGAAGCTAGCTGGCTGGTCGCCTGGGCCAGCTAACACACGATCACACCCTACACAAAAATTATGCACAAACACGCACACAATTTTGCCACAGCAAATACATGAAGACGTGCAATTTACGTAGGGTAAAACAAATGTAAAGTCCTGTCGCTACTGAGGTAGCGACAGGAAAAAAAGGGTTCACAAAGTTATTTTTCAAAAAAACGCTCACTTGTCTATTTATATGGCGTGCGTATCAGGATCAGCTAAAGCTGTGAGAGGTTAAATTTATATTTTAGTATTTTTGGTTGTGAGGGCTGGTCGTTGAAATCAAAAAAATTCGTTTCGAAAATCAGCTCCTTTATATATACGCACTATTGGTGTTGATTTCACTGATTCATTCATTTTTTGGCTGAAAATGGTGTATAATCTTGAAATGTTCATACATAACTTCATATTGTATTTCGATGAACCTAAACTATATACGTTGGTTAAAAGTGTTTTTGTAATTTTATATATAGTTTGCCCAAATACCTATAGATCGTGCTGGTCGCTAAAAGACTAACGCTTTGTGTATATATAAGTTGAGGGAAGTGAAAACGAAGAACTTTCTGATAACTAGATTAACAATTAACAGGGCTAGATTAGATCCTTAAATAGCTAATCTAGAAAATGTTATCCAGTTATCTAGTATCTGAATATGGCCATTGCAAGTGATGTTAGAATAGACCATACGTGTAACGGGGTCAAATTTTTGGGGGGCCTCTCCGGCCAAATTTTGGGGACCCTCCCCCGCCGTCGACCAAAAATCCGTAAATTTTTTTTCAAATTTTCAAAAAAGTACCATTTTTACCCAATTTTGCACAAATTTTCGGGACCCTCCGCCCAGGCCCCTCGATTTGGAGGGGGGTTCCTTCCCCCCCAGCCCGTGATACATGCATCGAATAGACTATAATCATAGTTGTTGTAAGAATGTGATAGTAGTTATATTAATTAATCATGTACTGTAGTTGTTGGCTCACAAGGAATATAATATTGTAGTGAGTTTATACACGCAGCTTTTTTTATACCTTCACTGGCGGATTAATTGGCTTGAATCTGGATTTGTATATATTTGATCTAATAGCGTGGCCACACCAGCAGACTGCTAAAAAAGCAGAACTTGTTTTTTCCAATTGTTCAGAAGTTCAGGAGCCGCAGGTGACGTCAGATCTGGGGAACGGAATAGAATCTTTAAAAAAAATTTTTTAAACCATTTTTTGAAACAAATTGCCTTCTTTGTCGAAGCCGGCATTGTTTCGGGGACCCTCACCTCCTGATCCACCAAAACACAACAAATTCGGAAAAAAGTGCCATTTTTGACCGTTTTTGTCTAAATTTCCTGCAGCCTCAATTGGGGCCGCCCATTCCCTTGCTCATACTTATGCTTTTGACGAGGGCTGACCGCGGGGCGGACCGATAGGGCTACCCTGATTAAGCTAGAGTGTAGTCTGTTGGTGTGTTTGCCGCCTGGGTGCACACTAATGATGTGGTAGTGTGGTTTGTTGATTTTGCAGGGCGACTACTAAAGCCAGCACCTATTCCCGTGGATCCACGATGTAAGTCACACTAGGTAATTCCTAATATGGACTAAACGGATTAGATTAACATTTGTTTGGCCAATAATTCATGACATTGTCTGTGAATTCATATAAATCATGGCAATTATTTGTACTGTAGCACCTCACGCTTGTGCACAAATTTTGGCAAGTCTATCTCAACCTCGTTATAAGTTATTCGGCAAACAAATTTTAATCTAATCCGTTTAATCCATTTTAGGAATTGCTTTTGTTTTTATAAAACCATTCCTTTTGAGCACGGATATTATGGGCTAATCCGTGGACTGCATTAAAGGTCAAATGAGCTTGACATAACCTCTAGTTTATTCGGTTTGGGTTGATTTAAATCATACGTCAAACCCAGGCAGACCTCAATTATACCAAAGTTTTAAGCGCAAACTGCACTAATCCTCAGAAATTTAGAATCTGTGCCAAGTCGATTGAGGCTAATCTTAACTTAAACAGCTTTGGTGCAGTCCACCGAGTATAATGCTTTGGGGCATTTTAAACAAATGGCTTATTGCATTATAATGCTGGTATATATATACAGTACCGATCAAAATTAACCTTCCTTGCTGCCGGCTGCAGCAGCAAGGCGGCAGCAACAACTGCGCTATTCTGTTGTCGCTTGTGGGCCACTTAGGCTAATTGAGTCCAATAACTTACTGGACAGGCGTGCTCCAACATATGACCCTAGTATATGTACGTACGTACGTACGAGGTGCAAGGTCCAACTGGAAACCAAATAGCTGGCAAGCGTTTAGCAATCGGCCGCTCTAATCATTAAAACTAGGAAAAATTGGAAATTTACAAGGTACATATGTAAGGTCAACATGACATGGGGGGTGGTAATTTTTGCTGAATGTAGAAAAGGTGTACATGCATTCGAGATTTCAAATTAATACATCAGAACTTTACGTGTGCATTATTTAAATTCATAAATACTAGATTTAAAATAATATCATATTGCTGTTAGTTGAAAAATGACAAGTCTAGTTCCCCCGCCGAAACTTATGAGCGTTTAACAAGCAATTGGCTTAGCACTGCATGCTTAGTGCATCCAGGATTTTTCTAACGCCTCATATTTATTTGACCGCCTGAGTTTTAATGCCATGTATATATAATGTTCTTCCCCCGAAAAAACAGTGTATTAAACTTCTAGAGCTAAATAAAATAAATCAATAAATGAATAAAAATGCTACGAAGGAGACAGCGAATAATATGTTAATTATTTGCAGGCATTATTAAACGTACATTCTGTTCCAACTCCGATTAGTACTGAGCAAAAGGCAACTGATTTATATCGGTTTAACTTGTTTGCTAGGTTTTTAAGAAAATTAATTGATTTTTACTTGACTCTATACATGGCTTTCATGTTCCAAACCGTAACAATAAGCAGGTGCAAAGCCATTTTATCAGCAGTCTTAAGAAATATTTAAATTCGTTAGTTGAGTCAACTACGACGGCAGGGTACTTTTTCTAAACTTTCCTTAGTGTTTGACAACCAACCTAATTATTCTGGTTGCCAGCTATTTGGTTTCCAGTCTGACCTCGTACGTACGTACGTACATATACTAGGGTCATATATTGGAGTACGCCTGTCCAGTAAGTTATTGGACTCAATTAGCCTAAGTGGCCCAGAAGTGACAACTGAATAGCGCAGTTGTTGCTGCCGCCTTGCTGCTGCAGCCGGCAGCATGGAAGGTTAATTTTGATCGGTACTGTATAATACAATATACTACTGAAAATGTTAACTATTTTGCACCTGGATCTGTAATACCGTGGAACCACACAGCCCTTGCCTCATTTTATACAGTGCTTGGCAGGACTTTTTCATACTTTTATTGGCTGAACTGATGGATGTACGATTCAAGCCCGGTTCATTCATAC
Source organism: Trissonchulus sp. WLG1_4 (assembly GCA_030248245.1). Taxonomy (NCBI): domain Eukaryota; kingdom Metazoa; phylum Nematoda; class Enoplea; order Enoplida; family Ironidae; genus Trissonchulus; species Trissonchulus sp. WLG1_4. The sequence continues at coordinate 2,045 of JASANF010004658.1, read as the reverse complement.
TTGTCCTTGAGGACACAGGGACAGGAACAGGGACAAATTCCACTCTGCTGTAGTGAAACATTAGCAAAATTGTTTGGACTAATTTACGTACGTCGCTCGTACTGTGTAGTCTTACCTCGAGGTTAATTCGTGCAAAAATTGTCACATTGGGCGGGTAGTTTTTTTTTGGAATGCCCTAGGTAATAACAACTACAGACAAGGTCCAAGGGTAAAGACGAGTATGAACCGTGCTTTAGTGCGCATGTGTGTTAATATATATAGAATATAGTGTCAGTAATTTGAACTTGCTTGTAAGCTAATATCTAATCTTAGCATTTGAGCCTGAATTTAGGTTTAGTAGTTTCAAAACGCTACTATTGACCATACTTTCCGAAGTGAGCAATTAAATTGGGGTTTTTTTTCAATGCATCAACAGAACTACAGCAGACAGACTAAAGGTCATCTGGAATTCAACGTGCGTCGGCATCACGAAAGCCGGTGTCAGATCTCATTAAAACTTTAATATATATGTATGAAAAGGACAATTCTGCGACCTCAGTCTAGAGACTAGACAAGATTTCCAAAGGAGTCAATAAAAGGCCAAAATAGCTGCAAAATTGCAACCCTGTCACAACCCTCTGTGAACCTTCCAGTGTATGCCCAAGATAAAAGGTGTGCTCTTGGCCGTTGAAGGCGTCTGGCTCAGTTGGGCTTGAGCCACTGGTGTTGTGCTCCTGGTGCTGAGCTTGTATTCTAAGGATTGGGTCGTATTGATTGCTGCTTGTATAAGTGCTATTAAGGCAGGCACACACACACACACAGGGCAGTCTTTGAGCATCAAGAGTATAGGCAGAGCTGGCCAGCTAGCAGCCACCCTATCTCCCCCCGCCCTGTGCTCTATCCACTTGACTCATTATCATCACTGGCCCGTCAGTCAGTCTGTGCTTGTTCACTGTATCACACTCTCCGCATAGTTACCGTTACAGCTGACTGCCTATATATTCTATACTTCGAGCTGCTTATATTTTAACTTGATTATAATGTAATGTACCTTACACGATTTTTATCATATGTTATTGGTGATAAAGAAAAAAAATGATGACTGATTGACAGATGCTGGGCACAGCAAGAGTACAGTGATCAGTTGAGTGTTGTGAAAGGGCTGTGGTGTGCTCTTCCTAATGAGCCAGCTTATTCAGACCATCTGAATGTGTGATACCAGCCAGTTTGGTGTGACTGAATAATATGTCACTTGTGTGATGTCTGGGGGGATGGGCGGAGGTGGGATGTTGCTCCCGGGGCTGGACAATCTATTGCTGTTGTTGGACTTCAACACGGTGCTGTGTCTAATGGTGGCCGGGCTGGTGATTGCACTGCAACTCGTCTCGCTGATCGTTCGCTCGCTGCGCATTGTGGGGTTGCGAACACGCAGGACTCTGCGTATGTGTCAACCAGTACTCATTCATTGCTCTTCACCCGCTGACCTTTCAGCTACTATACACACACCACTATTTGCTCTTGACCCTTGACCTAATACGTATAAACAGCGTATCGCCTTGGCCTTCGTGCAATTGACACAACACATACGACTAATTTTACAGGGGAGTTGCGGGTCCTATTTTTCCTTTTTTTTCCTACCTTTTCGACCCCCTCCTATTTTTTTCCTATTTTTTAAGAAAAATTCCTCTTTTTTCCTTTTTTTTCAAATTTAAAATAGAAGTAGAGATTTTTTGAGCATAATACGGGGCTAATGCTCACGATTTTAGATTTTTACTCATCAAAATTGAAAATTTGCTTCAATTCTGCTGACCGCTCCCCCTTCGGTTTTCAGGTCTGACCAGAAAAAATTTCCGATTCGTCACCAGTTGACAAAATTCGGCCTAAAACTGAAAAATTTCTCCAATTTTTTCCTGGGGACTGTCGCCCCCAAAGACCTACAACTTTGTGGCTTGCTATTCCTTGCTATTATCTTTCATCAAAGCCTATGCATGTGTACACGAGTGTACCTTATGCTGCATTTACTTGTATACCACACTGATTTGACGATCCCCCTTTTGTTTTCATTT